>CM060633.1:1860827-1868327 GCA_030578275.1 Meda fulgida | reverse complement strand
CCGGCAGGAACCTGAGCCGGAGCTGCAATCACACACACCAGGACTGGCATTAATATTACACTGATCTTCTGTGAAGCATAATACATATTATTATGTATTATTACATATATTCAAATATTTAGGACTGCTAATAATTATATAAATTATTATTTGATTCATATTATTATATGGATTTACAGTAGATCAAATACCAATACTGTCACTTGATAATGATTCATCATTATTAATCAATGCCCCCCCCCCAAAAAAAAATCCTGAGAGAACGTGAACTACTGGTGTATGTACCAGAAAAAATAGACAAATATACTTAATATATATATAAATAAAAATACATATTTTTTTATATTTAATAATTTATCTGATTATAATTTGAATTTAATATTTGATTCGTACATTGATATTTGTATCATTTTTAATGTTCCCAAAAATGTGTGTGTGTGTAGATCTATATCTGTATTTATTTTCATTCATATATATTTAAAAATATATTTAATTTTTAATTAATATTAAATGTATTATTTATATATATATACACACACACACACACACAATATGTATGTATATATTATTTAAGGTTCTCAAATATATTATTATTTATTATTACTTTTTTTAAAATGTTCTGAACTACTGGTTGGTTACAGATATGTATATATATATATATATATATTCACTACAATTCCAATAAAATAAATAATAACATATATCGGTTTATATTAATTCAGATACATATCTTTTATATACTTTTATACTTACTCTGCTTATGATTTGAAAACAATATTTGATTCAGATATTTTTTATAATTAATTTAAAAACACAATGTTGCCATCAGTTGTGAGTTATAGTGTGTTTAGTCAGTGGTGTTCACTCACTCATGAGTCCGTCGTAGTTCTCAGCATCGGTGTGTATCAGAGCGCTGACTCTCTTCACACACCCCAACTGAACCTCCATATCCGCCAGATTACGCACAATCCAGTTCAGGTAGTTCGACACCTTCACAAGCGCACACACACACACACACACACACAAACGTGCACACACACACACAAATGCACACACACACATATACACAAAAACACACACACACAAACAAACAAACACATACACACACACACACACACATATACACAAAAACACACACACACACACACACACAAACGTGCACACACACACACACACACACAAACGCACACACACACATATACACAAAAACACACACACACACAAACAAACAAACACATACACACACACACACACACACAAAAACACACACACACACACACTGTTAGATGCATGAACTCACACTGGAGACGCCCAGAGGTGGACAAAGTACTAGTCATAAATCATTAATAGTTCATGATTAATATCATTAATGGACATAGTCATTAATGTCATAAACGATGTAAATCAAATGAAGGTATAAAATATCAACAGTCTTTTTGCACTTTAATATTCACCATTTTCCATTTGATTATTCTTCCAAAATCTGATCAATTCTGTGACATACATTTTCCTGCGACTGTGAAAATGTCCTTTAAGTGCAGGGTTGCAGTGATACGAGATCTCGAGTCGCTTCATACACAACAAACCTGCGCTTATTAGACATAAACATTTCAGCTTCAGTTTTCAGCTTCCTGAAGGACTTGCTTTTAGTTTTATTTGACTCTTTATCAGCAGTGATGCTGTCAAGTTTTTGTGTTTGGTGTGACTAGTGCTGGGCATCGATTCAGATGTTCCAATTCAATTCGATTCTCAATTTGATTTCGATTCTAAATTTGATTTTCAATTTTTATTCTAAATTCGTTTTTCGATTTTGATTCTAAATTCGATTTACGATTTTTATTAATTTTCCCGATTCGATTTTTGATTTCAAATCGATTTTCGATTTCGTTTTCCGATACGACTCAATGAATATAGATTTAATACAAATACTATATTTATAAAAAAAAGAACAATGAACGAAAGTTTACAAGTGGTTAATTAATAAAAAGAAATAAAGTACAAACCTGTATATTAAACTCTTTTTATTGTAGGTACGCTTGGGCTGCAAGCCTGTGAACGGTGGAGGAAAACTAATACTGGCTTTCGGGTGAGAGCCGAATCGATCCGGAGCCTTTGAGAAGCCATTTTGAATCGACCACATTTTAAAAAACTATGAATTGAAAAATCTTTTTTTTTTTTGCCCAGCCCTATAAAGTACCAGCCTGATCTCATGCAAATGCGTCTCTATAGCGCACATTGTGTTTATCGTGCAATTTATACGCGAAAACTAGTTTTTATATACATATGATTCATTTTCAGATTCAGATTCAACTCATTTTCGCATATAAAAGCACGATAAACACAATGCGTGATACAGAGACGCATGTAGTGTGGGTGGCTAAGTGAACAAACTGCACATCATTTTAATAAATAACATTGTAACTTTCTATTAAAATCTGAGACTAAAAAGGATAATATCTAAAAAAGAAAACACTATTAATACACCATAATTTGCACGATAAACACAATTCATGTAGTATGAGTGTGTGTGAAAGTCCAGATACGACTGGTCAAATACTGTGACTTCTATAGCAGGAGCGATCCCTGATAGGCTTTATGAGATTCAGAGGGAAAAAGTATTCACCCCCTGACTGACCTTACTAGAATACTCTAGACTTTGACAGAAATGTAGTGGAGTAAAGAGTATGATAAGAAAGAATAATACTTCAGTAAAGTACTATGGATGCGCTTCGATGGACTTCCACAAATATATACCCATTGACTCCCATTAAGAAGCCTGGAAGAGCCAGGACATGTTCTATAACTCTCCAGTTTACCATTAATGCGTATGTCAGTCCCAGTCCCACCAGTCCGGCTGAGAGCTGGCTGTACAGAGCACTGGTTATAGAGGCCACGGCCGCGATCAGAACCACAAATGCCCCGACGTATTCCTGCAGCCATAGACAACATTGTCAGATGCATTCATAACATGCTGTAATTATTAATAAGCAAATATATATGTAGTATATACAGTAAGCAACATTTGGAGTGGATCAAAAAAAGTTCATCAAAGTTGTCTGAAGACAAGAACAGGTATTGTTCCAAAGTCATGTATAACTTTGATGAAAGGTGTTGATCCACTTCAGAGGCTGCCCACCGCATATGAATATGTAATTTGAGTAACGTGTTTGATTACCATGCGGACCTCCAGCCAGCGATTGGCCGCCGTCAGGAAGAGCGAGGAGATGTTATTAGCGTCTGTGTGTTCCAGCAGCTTCTTCTTAAACTTCTGCTCATGCCTGAGACAACACACACTCCAGTCCATATCCTGCACTGTGCTGCTAATGCAGTGTGTGTGTGCGCGCGCGTTTGAGTGAGCGAGTGAGTGTATGTGTGTGTGTGCATACGTGCGTGTGCGAGTGAGTGAGTGAGTGAGTGAGTGAGTGAGTGAGTGAGTGAGTGAGTGAGTGAGTGAGTGAGTGAGTGAGTGAGTGAGTGAGTGTGTGAGTGTGTGTGTGCATACGTGCGTGTGCGTTTGAGTGAGTGAGTGAGTGAGTGAGTGAGTGAGTGAGTGAGTGAGTGAGTGAGTGAGTGAGTGAGTGAGTGAGTGAGTGTGTGAGTGTGTGTGTGCATACGTGCGTGTGCGTTTGAGTGAGTGAGTGAGTGAGTGAGTGAGTGAGTGAGTGAGTGAGTGAGTGAGTGAGTGAGTGCGTGTGCGTTTGAGTGAGCGAGTGAGTGAGTGAGTGAGTGAGTGAGTGTGTGAGTGTGTGCGTTTGAGTGAGTGAGTGAGTGAGTGAGTGAGTGAGTGAGTGCGTGTGCGTTTGAGTGAGTGAGTGAGTGAGTGAGTGAGTGAGTGAGTGAGTGAGTGAGTGAGTGAGTGAGTGCGTGTGCGTTTGAGTGAGCGAGTGAGTGAGTGAGTGAGTGAGTGAGTGTGTGAGTGAGTGCGTGTGCGTTTGAGTAAGTGAGTGAGTGAGTGAGTGAGTGAGTGAGTGCGTGTGCGTTTGAGTGAGTGAGTGAGTGAGTGAGTGAGTGAGTGAGTGAGTGAGTGAGTGAGTGCGTGTGCGTTTGAGTGAGCGAGTGAGTGAGTGAGTGAGTGAGTGAGTGAGTGAGTGTGTGAGTGAGTGCGTGAGTGAGTGCGTGTGCGTTTGAGTAAGTGAGTGAGTGAGTGAGTGTGTGAGTGAGTGCGTGTGCGTTTGAGTAAGTGAGTGAGTGAGTGAGTGCGTGTGCGTTTGAGTGAGTGAGTGAGTGAGTGAGTGAGTGAGTGAGTGCGTGTGCGTTTGAGTGAATGTGTTTGTGTATGTGTGTGTGTGTGTGCATGCGTGCGTGCGTGTGCGTTTGAGTGAGTGTGTTTGTGTGTGTGTGCGCGCGTTTGAGTGAGTGTGTGTGTGTGTGTGCACGCGTGTGCGTTTGAGTGTGTGTGTGTGTGTGTGTGTGTGTGTGTTACCTGAATGCTCTGATGGTTGTGAGCCCCTCTACGGTCTGAGAGAAATGGGACAGAAGCGGCATCTCAGTGCTGTCCTCCAACTGCTGCAGGTCTCTAACACACACACACACACACACACACACACACACACACACACACACACACACACACACACACACACACACAACCACAGCAGAAGATATAATCACCAATTACTGAAATAGACTAGATTACAATTTTTGTGTATTATTTTACCATTTTGTATCATTAACACATATTAAAAGAAAGAAAAAAAAAATATATATATATATATATTATGGGAAATAATAGGAAACAATACAAAAACAACACCAAGTATGAAATATACACACACATATATGTATGTATATAATATAGTTATAGACAGAAAAATACAAAAGAAAAAACGTAATTTGTACATTTTGTTTCATTTAAACATTCAAAATAAATTTGGGAAAATATTTGAAATATAATGCAAAAAACAACAGTAAATATAAAATAAAAACATTACAAATTAAATAAACTATACAAATGTATTGCTTGAACATTTTTACATTTTGAGAAATAATAGGAAATTAAATATAAAAAATAAAATGCAATAAAGTTGTTTTTTGTATTATAAGTATAAAAATAAAATGATTTTGTATCATTAAAGAGTTTAAAATAATAATTTAAAAGTTAAAAAAAAAATCAGAAATAAAGGAAATACTTTAAAAACTCCAATGGCAGTATATTATACCCGTTAACCCGACAGAGACTTTTATCACGACCTCATGCGAGTGAGACTGTAAATCACAGGCACCGTTTCCCTCAGGAGTGTTTGTAAGGTCTAACCTGGAAGCGACTCTGAAATACTTCTGTATGAAGTAGCATGCGACGGCCAGCGGCAGCAGAGCGATGAGGAACACCGGCGTAACGTACGAGATCACGCCCACCGCCGACACACACAGCAGCGTCGAGCGGATCAAACACTCCATCGTCACCGGAATATGCTGGAAATACACACAGCATCCCAGAACACACACGCACAAACACGTGACTTTAACCCTCCGGGGCTCTTCACGTGCCGGTCAAAAAATATTTTTTATTTCAATGCAATATACTATATTTTAGTTTGTTTTTTATTGAATATTTTGTATTTTAGGGGATTTTATGGCACTACATTGTATTTACGCTGTATTTATAATCCATTTATTCACTTTTTGAGCAAAGACCTGAAAATTTAATTTCCAGCTTAAACTGTCGTAAATCTTGAACACTGTAGAGCGCAGACGGAAGTTTGATCCCTTTTCAAAGACAACACTTGGCAGAATATTGCTGACGTGAAAAGAGTTGAAAAAAGTGAACTTAAAAAAGATACATAATTTTACGTTTATTGTTATGAAAAATGCCCAAAAAATACTATTTTTAATATTTATATGAAATTATATTTTCAAAAAATTCAAATAATTAAATTATTTTACCTGTTCGAATCATGGCCATTATTTCTTTGTGTGTGTGTGTGTGTGTGTGTGTGTGTGTGTGTGTGTGTGTGTGTGTGTGTGTGTGTGTGCGCACAGCAAGTGCCAAAACCTTTACCAAGTTTCGTACCATTCCAATGAAAAAAAAATATATATATCTATATATTTATTTGACCGCAGAGCAGCAGAGGGCTAATGCTGTACCTGATCGATTGTGTTGGTATCAGTGGAGAAGCGGTTCAGGATGTTCCCCAGAGGCGTTGTCTCGAACAGCCTGAGGGGAAACACAGAACAGCTCGTGCATTTGGTTTGTGAAATCTGCAGTCAGCATGAGCTGTGAACACACACACACACACACACACCTCATGGGCGCGAGCACTATGATGCGGAGGAGGCTGCAGTGAAGCTCTCTGGACACTCGTAAGCCCGTCCACTCGACCGCCAGAGACGTGACGAGACACAGGACGATCCCCAGAACACACAACACACTGAACACCTGCAGATACAGCGAGTGCTGGAACACACACTCCTGGCGGAAGAACAGGGCATGATCAACACACAACTCCTGCTTAAAGCAGTGTTCACTAACAACTGAAGATGCATTGAACCGTTTGGGAATCTTCTGCTCACCAAGACTGCATTTATTTGAGCAAAAATACAGTAAAAAATGTGAGATATTATTGTATTTTAAAACGGCTGTTCACTACAGAAGAGGATTAGGGCCGAGCAATAATAAAGAAATAACATCTCGAGATTAAAGATGTTATAAGGCGACATTTAACTCGTTCAATTTCGAGAAAAGTTTAAATAAAATGTTAAGAATAAAATCAATACATTTCGAGGATAAAGTCGTGTTTTGAGAAAAAACGTGTTAAATTTTGAGATTATTTTTTTTACATTTATTAGAAATCGAAATCTTTTGCAACATTATGTCTTTGTCGCTTTTGATTGAAAGTGTGCTTTCTGAATAAAAGTATTAGTGTGTGTTCACACTTGTAGTAAACAATCCAAATGTGTGAACTCATCCTTATTTATTTCAAAAACAATAATCTTACTGACCCAGCCTTTGAACAGGAATAACCCTGTTATGAAAATTCTATGAAAATGCGAAACACTTTTACCAGAGAAAAGTAGTGGACACACAGTCTACTGGGACTCGAGCGCGACACACAGCTGCGGTCAGTGTGTGTGTGTGTGTGTTAACTATATTTTGGGGACAAATTTGTACCCAGAAGTGGCCAAAACCTGACAAAATATGTGTGTGTGTGTGTGTGTGTGTGTGTCTCAGTTCCTCTCACTGGTCTCGATCTGCGCTGAGATGACGTGTGTGTGTGTGTGTGTGTGTGTGTGTGTCTCAGTTCCTCTCACTGGTCTCGATCTGCGCTGAGATGACGTGTGTGTGTGTGTGTGTGTGTGAGTGTCTCAGTTCCTCTCACTGGTCTCGGTCTGCGCTGAGATGACGTGTGTGTTTGTGTGTGTGTGTGTGTGTGTGTGTCTCAGTTCCTCTCACTGGTCTCGATCTGCGCTGAGATGTCGTGTGTGTGTGTGTGTGTGTGTGTGTGTGTGTGTGTCTCAGTTCCTCTCACTGGTCTCGATCTGCGCTGAGATGACGTGTGTGTG
>CM060633.1:1845827-1850827 GCA_030578275.1 Meda fulgida | reverse complement strand
ACTAGTGGCACAGAAATAACTCACTTCACCTTTAAGAGTTCAAACTTCTGTGATAAGCAATGATCAGAGATAAACCGTAGCACGCTGATCTGGAAACTTTCATTTAAACAGTCATTTTCTCAGAAGGATGATTGAATAAACATGCAGAATAATAGCAGGAATGAACTCATGCGTGACGAGGAAGAAGGAGAAGGGTCAGTTATTATATATATATATATTATATATAACGCTTCATGCCTCAGACTCAAACAGGATTGTGCAGCACAACATCATCATGACCGTGGAAATAATGCATGATGGGAAATGGAAATGAGTATCACTAATGCCATAACAGAAGCTATCCTTGGATTTATCATGGATATTTAAAATACTTCCCACCTACACACTGAATACCTAATTGTATTATTAAAGCTCACAGGAGCGCAGTAACGCTTTGTGTATTGTATTGTTGTCGATGCATTACATAACTCTACGATTGCATTAAAGTGGCTTCACTGGTAAACACTAGTGTTTTTAACATCCCCGGGCTTCATGCTGTTCATCAGCTCAGAGAATTCGTCCCATTGAGTCTTTCAGACCTTTCAGTTCACTAACAGAGACATCAGCAGCTGGGCCGATCCCACGATCCAACACACACACATGAAGACAAGAGCAGCAGAGTCACATCGCAGAACTGAAGACAGACACACTGATCAGACAACGACAGATGCAATGCTGCACACGAGCATAATATCAGAAAACGGTTGTTTATGTAACCGGATCATGATAATGATATGATAATTATCTGTCAAAGGATGAGCAATTGTTTTGGTAACACTTTATAATAAGGTTAATTAGTTAACATGAACTAATAATGAATACAGCATTTATTAATATTTGTTAATGTTAATTTCAAAATGTACTAATGCTTTATTAAAATCTTGTTAATGCACCGTGAACTAACATGACCTAACAATGAACAGCTTTATTTTTATTAACTAACATTAACAAAGATGAACAAATACAGTAACAAATGTATTGTTAATGGTTAGCTCATGCTGGTTAATACATTAACTAATGAACCTTATTGTAAAGTGTTACCATTGTTTTAGAGTATACACATTTTTGCACCTAAAAAAAATTAATAATACAGTTTGCATACGTTTTTCTCAGTATTCCAAATGTTTCATGCATCTTTTTCTCTATCTTCCAGATGTGTTTCATGCATGTGTTTCTCTATCTTCCAGATGTGTTTCATGCATGTGTTTCTCTTATCTTCCAGATGTGTTTCATGCATGTTTTCTCTATCTTCCAGAGGTGTTTCATGCATGTTTTTCTCTATCTTCCAGATGTGTTTCATGCATGTTTTTCTCTATCTTCCAGATGTTTCATGCATGTTTTTCTCTATCTTCCAGAGGTGTTTCATGCATGTTTTTCTCTATCTTCCAGATGTGTTTCATGCATGTTTTTCTCTATCTTCCAGATGTGTTTCATGCATGTTTTTCTCTATCTTCCAGATGTGTTTCATGCATGTTTTTCTCTATCTTCTAGATGTGTGTTTCATGCATGTTTTTCTCTATCTTCCAGATGTGTGTTTCATGCATGTTTTTCTCTATCTTCCAGATGTGTGTTTCATGCATGTTTTTCTCTATCTTCCAGATGTGTTTCATGCATGTGTTTCTCTATCTTCCAGATGTGTTTCATGCATGTTTTCTCTATCTTCCAGATGTGTGTTTCATGCATGTGTTTCTCGATCTTCCAGGTGTGTTTCATGCATGTTTTTCTCTATCTTCCAGATGTTTCATGCATGTTTTTCTCTATCTTCCAGATGTGTGTTTCATGCATGTTTTTCTCTATCTTCCAGATGTGTTTCATGCATGTTTTTCTCTATCTTCCAGATGTGTTTCATGCATGTTTTCTCTATCTTCCAGATGTGTGTTTCATACATGTTTTTCTCTATCTTCCAGATGTGTTTCATGCATGTTTTTCTCTATCTTCCAGATGTGTGTTTCATGCATTTTTTCTCTATCTTCCAGATGTGTGTTTCATGCATGTTTTTCTCTATCTTCCAGATGTGTTTCATGCATGTTTTTCTCTATCTTCCAGATGTGTGTTTCATGCATGTTTTTCTCTATCTTCCAGATGTGTGTTTCATGCATGTTTTCTCTATCTTCCAGATGTGTGTTTCAAGCATGTTTTTCTCTATCTTCCAGATGTGTGTTTCATGCATGTTTTCTCTATCTTCCAGATGTTTCATGCATGTTTTTCTCTATCTTCCAGATGTGTGTTTCATGCATGTTTTTCTCTATCTTCCAGATGTGTGTTTCATGCATGTTTTTCTCTATCTTCCAGATGTGTGTTTCATGCATGTTTTCTCTATCTTCCAGATGTGTGTTTCATGCATGTTTTCTCTATCTTCCAGATGTGTGTTTCATGCATGTTTTTCTCTATCTTCCAGATGTTTCATGCATCTTTTTCTCTATCTTCCAGATGTGTGTTTCAAGCATCTTTTTCTCTTTCTTCCAGATGTGTGTTTCAAGCATGTTTTTCTCTATCTTCCAGATGTGTGTTTCATGCATGTTTTTCTCTATCTTCCAGAGGTGTGTTTCGTGCATGTTTTTCTCTATCTTCCAGATGTGTGTTTCATGCATGTTTTTCTCTATCTTCCAGATGTGTGTTTCAAGCATGTTTTTCTCTATCTTCCAGATGTGTGTTTCATGCATGTTTTTCTCTATCTTCCAGAGGTGTGTTTCATGCATCTTTTTCTCTATCTTCCAGATGTGTGTTTCATGCATGTTTTTCTCTATCTTCCAGATGTGTGTTTCATGCATGTTTTTCTCTATCTTCCAGATGTGTGTTTCATGCATCTTTTTCTCTATCTTCCAGATGTGTGTTTCATGCATCTTTTTCTCTATCTTCCAGAGGTGTGTTTCATGCATGTTTTTCTCTATCTTCCAGATGTGTGTTTCATGCATGTTTTTCTCTATCTTCCAGATGTGTGTTTCATGCATGTTTTTCTCTATCTTCCAGATGTGTGTTTCGTGCATGTTTTTCTCTATCTTCCAGATGTGTGTTTCATGCATGTTTTTCTCTATCTTCCAGAGGTGTGTTTCGTGCATGTGTTTCTCTATCTTCCAGATGTGTGTTTCGTGCATGTTTTTCTCTATCTTCCAGAGGTGTGTTTCGTGCATGTTTTTCTCTATCTTCCAGATGTGTGTTTCGTGCATGTTTTTCTCTATCTTCCAGAGGTGTGTTTCGTGCATGTTTTTCTCTATCTTCCAGATGTGTGTTTCGTGCATGTTTTTCTCTATCTTCCAGATGTGTGTTTCGTGCATGTTTTTCTCTATCTTCCAGAGGTGTGTTTCGTGCATGTTTTTCTCTATCTTCCAGATGTGTGTTTCGTGCATGTTTTTCTCTATCTTCCAGATGTGTGTTTCGTGCATGTTTTTCTCTATCTTCCAGATGTGTGTTTCATGCATGTTTTTCTCTATCTTCCAGAGGTGTGTTTCATGCATGTTTTTCTCTATCTTCCAGATGTGTGTTTCATGCATGTTTTTCTCTATCTTCCAGAGGTGTGTTTCATGCATGTTTGTGAGATTCATGCTTTACCTTCGTCCTCGTCCTCCGTGGCCAGAGTATCTCTGGAGTACATGGCCCGTCTGAAACTCTTCCTCTTCAGTTCTGTGCTGTTCTCCTGTGCAAATGACAAAACAATACTGCCTTAGTCAAATACACAAATACATAGGACATAAATAAATATATACACACACCTTTAATGTATTAAATAAAAACAATTACTTAAAACAATGAATGTATTTATTTGATTTTTAGAAGAACATAATATCAAAGAAGCATTTTTTTTATGAATCAATTAATTAAAAACTAAAAATACATATTCATAGATGCCACCTACGTCACTACCAAATAAAACGGCGCCATATATACGACCGATCTCGCCCGGTATGGCCGCCCAAACTGCCCATTTGAATGAGAGAGAGAGAGATAGAGATACCTGGACAAAATTTCAATTTTAGGCTCCGATCCTTATTTGTTACCCCCAGTTTTCTTTTTTCCATTATTATCTGCCCCAGACTTGCCCCAATTGGCCTTCCATGATCTTGTGCATAACCCCTCCCCATACAGTGGGGATCGCTTGAAGGCTTTCAAGAGTACCGATGCATATCAATATGCTGGATGGGTGAAAGACATGAAAGTGCGGCACCTGGCCACCAAGGATTTATATTTAATCATGGGAAATGTAGGTATTATTTAAAAAAATTCAAATGTATGATTTTGGTGGTAGTTTGCTCTGACTAGGTAGCGAGTTGTTAGCTAGCTAAGTGGCTAACAGCTGGTAACAGCCACGGCTCACGGCTAGCTGTCATTAATCTGGATAATGCTCTTTAATGTCAGATGTGTTTATACTCATTGAAAGAACACGAAGGGAAGGGAAACGAGGCGATTGTGACTTTATGTGAACAGTCTGTGGTGGGTTACTCTGATCATTGTTGATTGTCAGTGCTGCTAGTGAGCACTCCAGCTTTCTGCTAGAGCTTTAGCTGCTCAGTTTTAGTGCAAGCTGCTACCTGGATTGTCCTACAGAAGGTTTACAGAAGATCTACGACTCAAACTATTATTATGCTATCCATTACTAGCCTGACGAGCCAGACCAACATCAATACGTTGGGTCTGGGAACTCAGCATTGACGGAGCTCAATCCGAGGGGCAGGATAAATCTGTGTCTCTTAAATTCCCTCTGCAGTGATAGCCAACCAGAGCAACGCTAGTTGATAGATTAAACCTTTGCTGTTGTCCGGTTGGCAAAACTCCGAACACATCTTCCTTTTTTAAGAATGATTTCAGTGCTGTTCCCAGCAGCAGCAGCCATAGGCCCGTCCACCGACTCTATACACGATGTGATTGGCCAGACTAGAGTTTGTTTTTTCCAGCTCGCAAGCCAACGGAGAGTGCCTAGACCCCCCCTGACAGCTAACCACTTCTTTCTTCTATCCTTTTCTTTT
>CM060633.1:1818327-1840827 GCA_030578275.1 Meda fulgida | reverse complement strand
AGCGTGGCTATCGAGCAAGTTTTATCGGAATTACAGAGTATTTCTTCACTGAAAGAAGAGCAAAACACTGCTCTGGAGGCTTTTCTCAGAGGAAAAGATGTTTTTGCTCTTCTCCCGACTGGTTTCGGCAAGAGTTTGCTTCGTTGATCTGATTGGTTGATTTGGCCCGTCTATCACCAACATAGGCCAATCAGCTAACCAGTATTTTCGCCCCTTACCAAAACTACTTCAACGGAAGGTTTCCAGATGGATATGCGGAGTAAATCCATCTGGCGGAGTCAGGTTATGTCTTAACCGAACCAGGAGAAAAAACCTGCACTCAATTGGATAGACCTACAACCAATCAGAGCAAGCAAACGGCAAGGAAAGACGGCAAACACATCTTTACGATCGACAAATGCCTTGATTGCAGTTCTCTGTTCGTCTTTTAACATTAATGCGCTGTCGATTTCTTTTACAACAGACACGATAGTGGGATCTACACATCTCACGTTTCCAGCGGCAGCCATGTTTGTTGTACACCAGTACAAACCAAGCGCTCTTTGATGACGTAATGAATACGTAACTGCAGATCATCTGTCCACCATCGTATAAAGCCCGCCCTGCCAATTTGATTGGCCCGACGATTTCTGAACTGATCATAATTACTCCTCAATGGATCGAGTCCAGACCGAACTTCCCGACCAAAAAATGTTGTGGGCGGAGTTCGGAACGTTGTATTTTTGTATTGCGACATATTGTGACAGGATATATTGTTACACCCCTCGTGTGTGGGATACCTCTTCTCGTTGGGAGCCATGTCGAACAAGATGTTCTCCTCAACGGTGGCGTTCAAGAGCCAAGGCCTCTGAGAAGCGTAGGCTACCGAACCTCTCTTCCTGAAAAACACAAAACACCCTGAAAACAGGAAAACACGCCGGATCGGGACAGAATGCTGCCAAAATAATCATGTAATTACGGCAGTGACGGCCTTCCACTCGTATGATGTGCGCTGTCAGACAAAAGAGAAGTAAGATGAATAATTCTGGTGAATGACTTAAATAAAAACAAATACAGAAATCATATATATTGATACATTAAATCAATAATATTTTATACCTCACATTTTCTTCTGAATCACTCTTGGGTAAACTGTGAGAAAATGAAGCAGTAATTATATGCAATCCAATCCAATATGTAAAAATGCAAAAATGAAACACGAAATGATACAAGATATTAATGTTGATTATAAAGTGGATTAACAAATGGATTTCAAAATGCACAGAGGCTGATTAATCAATACCGTGTTACTTAAGTATTGTTACAGTTTTTTCTAAAATTATGAATTAGATTTTTTTTAATTTTAGTTTTGTTTTTGTAATTTTGTTACACGCTTTTGTCATTTTCTATTAGTTTTATTATTTGATATGATTATTTAAATGTAGCACTTTTCAATAAGGTTCCATTAGTTAAGGTTAGTTAATGCCTCAACTAAAATTAACTAACAATGAGCATTACATTAGTACAGTACTTATTCATCTTTATTAACATTAATTAATAAAAACTACTTCATTGTTAATTCATGTCAGCTCAGGTCCATTAACTAACATTAACAGATAAAACTTTTGATTTTAGTAAATGTTGAAAATAACATTAGCTGAGATTAATAAATGCTGTTGAAATAATTTTGATGTAGTTTAACTTTTTTGATTATTATTTACACTTACTTTTATTTTAGCTTGATTTCAATTAAAGTAAATGTTTTAATATATTTAGTTTTCATTTTAGTTACCGATAATAGCCCTAATATTGACATTTCCTTTCATGAAGCACTAAATCAAACACACACCATATGGAAGGGCAAGGTAGAGAAAAAGACTTTGTAAAGAAGAATATAATTGCACTGTCACTTCAGTACTGTAATACGACGACTATATTCACAACAACGCATGGCCTCGCCATAATATTGCATTAATGTTGTTTTCACCTGTTCCATGTGATGTTTCCAGAAATTTTCTGCATTTCTCCCAGTGCTGCCAGTAAGAGAGAGGATTTCCCACATCCCACCTGCCCTACGATCATCGTCAGCTGCCCTGAGACGCGGAGAGAGAAAACACCGTTACTCGCCCCGTTAGACACGCGAGTACAACACTACAGAAATTGTTACTCGTCCCGTTAGACACGCGAGTACAACACTACAGAAACTGTTACTCGTCCCGTTAAACACGCGAGTACAACACTACAGAAACTGTTACTCGTCCCGTTAGACACGCGAGTACAACACTACAGAAACCCTTACTCGTCCCGTTAAACACGCGAGTACAACACTACAGAAATTGTTACTCGTCCCGTTAGACACGCGAGTACAACACTACAGAAACTGTTACTCGTCCCGTTAAACACGCGAGTACAACACTACAGAAACTGTTACTCGTCCGGTTAGACACGCGAGTACAACACTACAGAAACTGTTACTCGTCCGGTTAGACACTCGAGTACAACACTACAGAAACTGTTACTCGTCCCGTTAGACACGCGAGTACAACACTACAGAAACTGTTACTCGTCCCGTTAAACACGCGAGTACAACACTACAGAAACCCTTACTCGTCCCGTTAGACACGCGAGTACAACACTACAGAAACTGTTACTCGTCCGGTTAGACACGCGAGTACAACACTACAGAAACTGTTACTCGTCCCGTTAAACACGCGAGTACAACACTACAAAAACCCTTACTCGTCCCGTTAGATACGCGAGTACAACACTACAGAAACTGTTACTCGTCCCGTTAAACACGCGAGTACAACACTACAGAAACTGTTACTCGTCCGGTTAGACACGCGAGTACAACACTACAGAAACTGTTACTCGTCCCGTTAAACACGCGAGTACAACACTACAGAAACCCTTACTCGTCCCGTTAGACACGCGAGTACAACACTACAGAAACTGTTACTCGTCCCGTTAAACACGCGAGTACAACACTACAGAAACCCTTACTCGTCCCGTTAGACACGCGAGTACAACACTACAGAAACTGTTACTCGTCCCGTTAAACACGCAAGTACAACACTACAGAAACTGTTACTCGTCCCGTTAAACACGCGAGTACGACACTACAGAAACTGTTACTCGTCCCGTTAAACACGCAAGTACAACACTACAGAAACCGTTACTCGTCCCGTTAAACACGCGAGTACAACACTACAGAAACTGTTACTCGTCCCGTTAAACACGCGAGTACAACACTACAGAAACTGTTACTCGTCCCGTTAAACACGCGAGTACGACACTACAGAAATCGTTACTAGTCCCGTTAGACATGCGAGTACGACACTACAGAAACCGTTACTCGTCCCGTTAAACACGCGAGTACAACACTACAGAAACCGTTACTCGTCCCGTTAAACACGCGAGTACAACACTACAGAAACTGTTACTCGTCCCGTTAAACACACAAGTACGACACTACAGAAACCGTTACTCGTCCCGTTAGACACGCGAGTACGACACAACAGAAACCATTACTCGCCCCGTTAGACACGCGAGTACGACACTACAGAAACCGTTACTCGTCCCGTTAGACACGCGAGTACGACACTACAGAAACCGTTACTCGTCCCGTTAGACACGCGAGTACAACACTACAGAAACCGTTACTCGTCCCGTTAGACACGCAAGTACAAAACTACAGAAACCGTTACTCGTCCCGTTAGACACGCGAGCACGACACTACAGAAACTGTTACTCGTCCCGTTAGAAACGCGAGTACGACACAACAGAAACCGTTACTCGTCCCGTTAGACACGCGAGTACGACACTACAGAAACCCTTACTCGTCCCGTTAGACACGCGAGTACGACACTACAGAAACCGTTACTCGTCCCGTTAGACACGCGAGTACGACACAACAGAAACCCTTACTCGTCCCGTTAGACACGCGAGTACAACACTACAGAAACTGTTACTCGTCCCGTTAGACACGCGAGTACAACACTACAGAAACCCTTACTCGTCCCGTTAGACACGCGAGTACGACACTACAGAAACCGTTACTCGTCCCGTTAAACACGCGAGTACAACACTACAGAAACCCTTACTCGTCCCGTTAGACACGCGAGTACGACACTACAGAAACCGTTACTCGTCCCGTTAGACACACGAGTACGACACTACAGAAACCGTTACTCGTCCCGTTAGACACGCGAGTACGACACTACAGAAACCGTTACTCGTCCCGTTAGACACGCGAGTACAACACTACAGAAACCGTTACTCGTCCCGTTAGACACGCGAGTACAACACTAAAGAACCCGTTACTCATCCCGTTAAACACGCGAGTACAACACTACAGGAACCCTTACTCGTCCCGTTAGACACGCGAGTACGACACTACAGAAACCGTTACTCGTCCCGTTAAACACGCGAGTACAACACTACAGGAACCCTTACTCGTCCCGTTAGACACGCGAGTACGACACTACAGAAACCGTTACTCGTCCCGTTAGACACGCGAGTACAACACTACAGAAACCGTTACTCGTCCCGTTAGACACGCGAGTACGACACTACAGAAACCGTTACTCGTCCCGTTAGACACGCGAGTACAACACTACAGAAACCGTTACTCGTCCCGTTAGACACGCGAGTACGACACTAAAGAAACCGTTACTCGTCCCGTTATACACGCGAGTACGACACTACAGAAACCGTTACTCGTCCCGTTAGACACGCGAGTACGACACTAAAGAAACCGTTACTCGTCCCGTTAAACAAGCGAGTACGACACTACAGAAACCGTTACTCGTCCCGTTATACACGCGAGTACGACACTACAGAAACCGTTACTCGTCCCGTTAAACACGCGAGTACGACACTACAGAAACCGTTACTCGTCCCGTTAAACACGCGAGTACAACACTACAGAAACCGTTACTCGTCCCGTTAGACACGCGAGTACAACACTACAGAAACTGTTACTCGTCCGGTTAGACACGCGAGTACAACACTACAGAAACTGTTACTCGTCCCGTTAAACACGCGAGTACAACACTACAGAAACTGTTACTCGTCCCGTTAAACACGCGAGTACAACACTACAGAAACTGCACGACAGAACCTCACCGAATGGAACCTTGATGTCAATATTGGTGAGAGTCGGGCATCCCTGTGTCCATGTGAAGTAGCCGTTTATAATCTGAAACAGAAACACAATTACATTCTTGTTAAAGCTAATGGTACAAGGTTCACTAGTTTGTAACTACATTAGTTAACATGAAAAATACTTCAGCATTTTTTAATTCAAGATTCTTTATTGTTACTATATAAAGGTATAGCGAAATTTATGCAATCCTTACGGTACCATCTCATATAGCTTGTGCAGATTAACATTTAATTTAAATAATAAAATTTTAGAATAGAACCAGTACGATAATGACCAATATACAGTACAATACATCAATAAACAATATGCCATAATCAAGACAATGCAAAGACAATATAAAACAATACCCACAAAACCAGTGCAAGCAAGGCAACAGTCAAATAGTGCACAAAAATATTGCACAGTAAGTACCAGTGAATTTCTCATGCATAGTATGTGTATGTGTGTGCTGGCAGTGTTCAGTTCCCGTACGGCGCTCGGGTAAAAACTGTTCTTGAGTCTATTGATCCGTGATTTGATGGACCTAAATCGTTTACCAGAGGGCAGCAATTCAAACAAATGATGACCCGGATGGAAAGGATCCTTTAAAATGTGTCCTGCTCTTCTGAGACAGCGTGGAGTGTAAAGCTCTCTTAGGGAAGGCCAATGATTTTTTTGTGTGCGGAGTTGATTACTCTATGGAAAGCTTTCTTTTTTATTTATTTATTTATTTATTTTATTGGTTTATTTAAGAGGGGACAGTGCAATTTCATAAAACACATGAACAAACATGGTTAAAAAAGCCAGAATTAGCCAAAAGGCTATTTTTCATCTGTAGTCCCCTGGCCAAGAATATCTGCTGCTTATCTGCTGCTGAGCTGCTTGCGTACCACGTAGAGATGCAGTAGTTTACCACACTCTCGATGGAACAACGATGGAAGGACACTGGCAGCTGCTCTTGTAGGTGTTTCTTTCCTCAAGAAATAGTTGCTGCTGTGCTTTTTTGACTGCGGCTGAGGTGTTGGTGCTCCAGGAGAGATCCTCGGCGATGGCCGTGCCCAAGAATCTGAAGGCTGGAACCCTCTCCACGCAGACCCCGCCAATGTGCAGTGGTGTGTGATTTGTGTTGTGCTTTCGAAAGTCAATCGTAATCTCTTTGGTTTAAGAAGCATTCAGGGCCAAGTTATTTACCCCACACCATTCTGTCAATCTCTGAGTTTCATCTCTGTAAGCTGCTTCGTCTCCTCCTGAGATGAGTCCAACTGTGGTCGTGTCATCAGCGAGTTTGATGATAGTGTTGGTAGAATGGGTCCACCAAAGTGTTTTTAGCCAGCTGTAAACGCTGGGCACCCTGCTGAAAACGCCTAGCTGTGGGCGCTTGAGAGCGTTTTGGCAGCACAGCATTTTTTTCTGTTGAGACGCTTTGCTTGATATGATACGGAATATCCGCGAAAGTGTTTCTAGTATCTCATTTTGTGTTGATTCTATATTAAAATGTCGATACAATGTAACGTATTTTCTTGTTCTAAGGCTCTTGTTTTAAATTATTTTCTTCGTTATTATGCTTGTTGTTGTCATCTGTTGTCATTGTAAGACCAGAATGTGGTGATTGGTCGGTGTGGTATTAGTCCCGCCCCTCCTCCACTGTGATTGGACGGTTGGTAAACACACTGTAAAAAGTGACAGTGAAGAGCGCTGGGTTTTACCCAAAGTTGAACATTCTTCAACACTCGGGGACCAGTAAAAAACGCCGGGCGCTTAGCGCTTCAGCATGAAAAAAAACGCTCAGCGCCTTGTTACGCTCATGGCGTTTAAAAAACGCGGCACTCCCATTGAAAACAATTGGAAAAAAACGCCAGCCACATGAAAAAACGCTTTGGTGGACACACGGCCTAACCGTCTGGGGGCGGTTGGTCAGGAAGTATCCAGTGACAGATAGATGAGGAGAGACCTAAGCCCTGCAGTTTGGCTACCAGCCTGTCAGGAATATTTGTGTTAAAAGCTGAACTATAGTCAATAAAAAGCAAAATAGCTGCCTTGGCGTTCTAGGTGGATCAATGCTGTGTGCAGGGCCAGCCTCTCAAAGCATAATAACTGGGGTAAGTGCAACTGGGCGGTAGTCGTTAATACACTGATGACTGTTTTCTGTGGTAGTGGGATAACAGTTGCTGACTTCAGGAAAGATGGGATGGAGGCTGTTGACAGGGACAGGGTGAAGATCTTTGTGAAGAGTGAAGAGAGCTGGTCTGCTCATTCTCTGAGCACCCTTCCCGTCACTCCATCTGGGCCTGCAGCCTTGCTTGTATTAACAGCTCTGAGCCCACTCCTCATACTTTGTTCCTGTATAATAAATGGGGGTGCATGTCCGTTGAGGGCGGGTGTGGGTGGTGTGACCGTCTCTGTCACTCTCACTTCAAAGCGGGCAAAGAAGAAGTTAAGTTCTTCTGCCAACGAGGCATTAGCATTAGAGGTTTTGTGAGTAATGCTTTTGAAGTTTGTGAGGTTTTGAATCCCCTGCCAGAGTCGTTGTGGGTCGTTGAGTTTGAAGTGGTCCTCAATCTCTCTTTCATACTCTGCTTTCGCACTCTTGATGGCTCTCCTAAAGGAACACGCCGACTTTTTGTGACTTAAGCTTATTCACCGTATCCCCCAGTGTTAGATAAGTCCACACATACCCTGTTCATCTCCGTGCGTGCCGTAGCTCTGTCTGACGCACACACCGCTAGCCTAGCTTAGCACAAAGACTGGAAGTAAATGGCTCCAGCTAGCATACTGCTCCCAATAAGTGACAAAATAATGCCAACATTTTCTATTTATATGTTGTGATTTGTATAGTCACAGTGTTAGATAGAGTTACGGCACGCACGGAGATGAACAGGGTATGTGTGGACTTATCTAACACTGGGGGATACGGGGAATAAGCTAAAGTCACAAAAAGTCGACGTGTTCCTTTAAGGTTAGCTCTGGACCTGAAGGCAGCATTACGGTCTTTTAAGCGGGTCCTGACCTCTCTAGTCATCCAGGGCTTCTGGTTGGAGTAAATCCAGATTCGTTTGTCGACAGTGAAATTTGTGGACACAGTTCTTGATATAGCAGAGTACTGTTGATGTTTAATCAACTGATTAATCTGAGTTAATATTAATTTCAACATTTAATAATACGTTATTAAAATCAAAGGTATTTGTTAACATTAGTTAATGCACTGTGAACTAACATGAACAAACAATGAACAGCTGGATATTTAACTAATTAACTTTTTTAACTGACATTAACTAACATTAACACTAACAATCTACTGTATTTACAAAGATTAATAAATACTGTAACAAATATATTGCTTATTGTTAGTTCATATTAGTTAATACATTAACTAATTTTAACAAATGAACCTGATTGTAAAGTGTTACCATGCAAAATTTAGTTGTGATGGAGTGTCAAAACCTCTACATCAACAGTATCAGGCAAAGAAACGATCAATGTCATTGACTTTTAAGAAAATATGCATCATATGAATCTCACCTTAATACACACTTCCTCCTCCTGAGCCACTGATTCTGTCAGTTTCTGGTCTTGATGCTCAAAGTTCCTGTTCACGTCTTGTTTGGATTTATTCTTACGATTCACTAGTTTGGCCTGAAGCTGTAATGCATACTGAGGGAAGAGAGCGAAAACACTTCACTAATGCACGTTAAAGCGACCGGATCATGTGATGCTCGTGTAAATCAACACAGTGCCGAGTTTCACTCTGAAACATGCAATGCACATATTTATTAAATAAAATCAGAGCCATATTGCAATTTTGGTTTTATTTTCAATTAATTGTGCAGCCCTAGTGTTGTTGAGTATAGATGCCTTTGAAACAATCCAAATATGTTTGCTCAAAAATAGTTCACTTTCAAATCAAATGTATCCTTTCCTTAAAATATATGCTTTTGTGCATACTCACAACAGACTTAATGTTGCCGTTGTTGTTTGCTGGACTTTGGGTGATGGGATCCTGATCAGTTTCAATCTCTGTACTGCCAAGAAATTCACTCAGTTTCTGCACACTGAGAAGAAGTAAAAAAAGTGGAATTTTTGAGGTTATGTGTATCCAAAAATAAATAATGACAGGAAGCATTGGTTATTGAAGTGCATGAATGGCAGAAACATGAAGATGAGGATGATGAAGAGGATGAAAGCGGCTGTGGATCACCTGATGAGGGCTTTGACTGTGGAGTGCAGGACACTGGAGAGCAGGAACAGTATATGGAAGATGATGATGAAGATGAGGATGATGAGGATGAAGATCACCTGAAGAGGGCTTTGACTGGAGAGCAGGAACAGGGGCGTCACCAGTATAAGAAAGATGAGGATGATGATGAAGATGAGGATGATGATGATGATGAGGAGGAGGAGGATAAAGATCACCTGACGAGGGCTTTGACAGTGGAGTGAAGGAACAGGGGTGGTTCCAGTTTATGGACGATGAGGATGAAGATGAAGATGATGATGAAGATCACCTGACGAGGGCTTTGACTCGAGTGCAGGAACAGGTGCGTCACCAGTATAAGAAAGATGAGGATGATGATGAAGATGAGGACTGTGAAGATGATGAAGATCCCCTGACGAGGGCATGGAGTGCAGGACACTGGAGAGCAGGAAGAGGTGTGTCACCATTATATTGAACATGAGAATGATGAGGATGAAGATGAGGATGATGAAGATGATGACGAAGATCCCCTGACGAGGGCATGGAGTGCAGGACACTGGAGAGCAGGAAGAGGTGTGTCACCAGTATATGGAAGATGAGGATGAAGATGATGATGATGAAGATGAGGATAGAGATGAGGATGATGAAGATGATGACGAAGATCACCTGACGAGGGCATGGAGTGCAGGACACTGGAGAGCAGGAAGAGGTGTGTCACCAGTATATGGAAGATGAGGATGAAGATGAGGATAATGAAGATGAGAAAGAAGATCACCTGACGAGAGCTTTGACTGTGGAGTGCAGGACACTGGAGAGCAGGAACAGGGGCGTCACCAGTATATGGAAGAGCGACAGGGACCCGAAGGCCACAGCGGGAGACAGATCTGAGTCTGAGACACTGTGAACTCGCACGTGCACCGCAAAGATCTGTGCAGGAGAACACGTGCGTTCAGCTGGAATCACACATACACTGTTCTCCCATTATCACATCAGCATTACTGAAAGAACTGAGCTGTGAGAGAGCATTACATAAGAGAGAGAGTAAATTAATGCACTCGTATAAAGAAGACCAGGCAAAGACTCACTGTGAGAACAGCAGCGATCGGGATGGCGGCATTCATGAAGACTGAGGAGAAAAATGTAAAGAAATAATTGCATTTTTAATGGATGAATGTCACATAAAAATGAAAAAAAAAAAAAAACGCATACAACGCCATGTAAAGTGTGTGTATCCTGCAGAAACGCCATGTAAAGCGTGTGTATCCAGCAGAAACGCCATGTAAAGCGTGTGTATCCTGCAGAAACGGCATGTAAAGCGTGTTTGTCCTGCAGTAACGCCATGTAAAGCGTGTGCATCCTTCAGAAACGCCATGTAAAGCGTGTGCATCCTGCAGAAACGCCATGTAAAGCGTGTGTGTCCTGCAGAAACGCCATGTAAAGCATGTGTATCCTGCAGAAACGCCATGTAAAGCGTGTGTATCCTGCAGAAACGCCATGTAAAGCTTGTGTGTCCTGCAGTAACGCCATGTAAAGCGTGTGTATCCTTCAGAAACGCCATGTAAAGCGTGTGTATCCTTCAGAAACGCCATGTAAAGCGTGTGTGTCTTGCAGAAACGCCATGTAAAGCGTGTGCATCCTGCAGAAACGCCATGTAAAGCGTGTGTGTCCTGCAGAAACGCCATGTAAAGCGTGTGCATCCTGCAGAAACGCCATGTAAAGCGTGTGTATCCTGCAGAAACGCCATGTAAAGCGTGTGCATCCTGCAGAAACGCCATGTAAAGCGTGTGTATCCTGCAGAAACGCCATGTAAAGCGTGTGTATCCTGCAGAAACGCCATGTAAAGCGTGTGAGTCCTGCAGAAACGCCATGTAAAGCGTGTGTGTCCTGCAGAAACGCCATGTAAAGCGTGTGTATCCTGCAGAAACGCCATGTAAAGCGTGTGCATCATGCAGAAACGCCATGTAAAGCGTGTGTATCCTGCAGAAACGCCATGTAAAGCGTGTGTGTCCTGCAGAAACGCCATGTAAAGCGTGTGTATCCTGCAGAAACGCCATGTAAAGCTTGTGTGTCCTGCAGAAACGCCATGTAAAGCGTGTGTATCCTGCAGAAACGCCATGTAAAGCGTGTGTGTCCTGCAGAAACGCCATGTAAAGCGTGTGTATCCTGCAGAAACGGCATGTAAAGCGTGTGTATCCTGCAGAAACGCCATGTAAAGCGTGTGTGTCCTGCAGAAACGCCATGTCAAGCGTGTGTATCCTTCAGAAACGCCATGTAAAGCGTGTGTATCCTGCAGAAACGCCATGTAAAGCGTGTGAATCCTGCAGAAACGCCATGTAAAGCGTGTGTGTCCTGCAGAAACGCCATGTAAAGCGTGTGTATCCTGCAGAAACGCCATGTAAAGCGTGTGTATCCTGCAGAAACGCCATGTAAAGCGTGTGTATCCTGCAGAAACGCCATGTAAAGTGTGTGTATCCTGCAGAAACGCCATGTAAAGCGCGTGTGTCCTGCAGAAACGCCATGTAAAGCGTGTGTGTCCTGCAGAAACGCCATGTAAAGCGTGTGCATCCTGCAGAAACGCCATGTAAAGCGTGTGTGTCCTGCAGAAACGCCATGTAAAGCGTGTGCATCCTGCAGAAACGCCATGTAAAGCGTGTGTGTCTTGCAGAAACGCCATGTAAAGCGTGTGTATCCTGCAGAAACGCCATGTAAAGCGTGTGTATCCTGCAGAAACGCCATGTAAAGCGTGTGTATCCTTCAGAAACGCCATGTAAAGCGTGTGTGTCCTGCAGAAACGCCATGTAAAGCGTGTGTATCCTTCAGAAACGCCATGTAAAGCGTGTGTATCCTTCAGAAACGCCATGTAAAGCGTGTGTATCCTGCAGAAACGCCATGTAAAGCGTGTGTGTCCTGCAGAAACACCATGTAAAGCGTGTGTATCCTGCAGAAACGCCATGTAAAGCGTGTGCATCATGCAGAAACGCCATGTAAAGCGTGTGTATCCTGCAGAAACGCCATGTAAAGCGTGTGTATCCTGCAGAAACGCCATGTAAAGCGTGTGTATCCTGCAGAAACGCCATGTAAAGCGTGTGTATCCTGCAGAAACGCCATGTAAAGCGTGTGTATCCTTCAGAAACGCCATGTAAAGCGTGTGTATCCTTCAGAAACGCCATGTAAAGCGTGTGTATCCTGCAGAAACGCCATGTAAAGCGTGTGTGTCCTGCAGAAACACCATGTAAAGCGTGTGTATCCTGCAGAAACGCCATGTAAAGCGTGTGCATCATGCAGAAACGCCATGTAAAGCGTGTGTATCCTGCAGAAACGCCATGTAAAGCGTGTGTATCCTGCAGAAACGCCATGTAAAGCGTGTGTATCCTGCAGAAACGCCATGTAAAGCGTGTGTATCCTGCAGAAACGCCATGTAAAGCGTGTGTATCCTTCAGAAACGCCATGTAAAGCGTGTGTATCCTTCAGAAACGCCATGTAAAGCGTGTGTATCCTGCAGAAACGCCATGTAAAGCGTGTGTGTCCTGCAGAAACACCATGTAAAGCGTGTGCATCCTGCAGAAACGCCATGTAAAGCGTGTGTATCCTGCAGAAACGCCATGTAAAGCGTGTGCATCCTGCAGAAACGCCATGTAAAGCGTGTGTATCCTGCAGAAACGCCATGTAAAGCGTGTGTATCCTGCAGAAACGCCATGTAAAGCGTGTGAGTCCTGCAGAAACGCCATGTAAAGCGTGTGTGTCCTGCAGAAACGCCATGTAAAGCGTGTGTATCCTGCAGAAACGCCATGTAAAGCGTGTGCATCATGCAGAAACGCCATGTAAAGCGTGTGTATCCTGCAGAAACGCCATGTAAAGCGTGTGTGTCCTGCAGAAACGCCATGTAAAGCGTGTGTATCCTGCAGAAACGCCATGTAAAGCATGTGTGTCCTGCAGAAACGCCATGTAAAGCGTGTGTATCCTGCAGAAACGCCATGTAAAGCGTGTGTGTCCTGCAGAAACGCCATGTAAAGCGTGTGTATCCTGCAGAAACGCCATGTAAAGCGTGTGTATCCTGCAGAAACGCCATGTAAAGCGTGTGTGTCCTGCAGAAACGCCATGTCAAGCGTGTATATCCTTCAGAAACGCCATGTAAAGCATGTGTATCCTGCAGAAACGCCATGTAAAGCGTTTGTATCCTGCAGAAACGCCATGTAAAGCGTGTGAATCCTGCAGAAACGCCATGTAAAGCGTGTGTGTCCTGCAGAAACGCCATGTAAAGCGTGTGTATCCTGCAGAAACGCCATGTAAAGCGTGTGTATCCTGCAGAAACGCCATGTAAAGCGTGTGTGTCCTGCAGAAACGCCATGTAAAGCGTGTGTATCCTGCAGAAACGCCATGTAAAGCGTGTGTATCCTGCAGAAACGCCATGTAAAGCGTGTGTATCCTGCAGAAACGCCATGTAAAGTGTGTGTATCCTGCAGAAACGCCATGTAAAGCGCGTGTGTCCTGCAGAAACGCCATGTAAAGCGTGTGTATCCTGCAGAAACGCCATGTAAAGCGTGTGAATCCTGCAGAAACGCCATGTAAAGCGTGTGTGTCCTGCAGAAACGCCATGTAAAGCGTGTGTATCCTGCAGAAACGCCATGTAAAGCGTGTGTATCCTGCAGAAACGCCATGTAAAGCGTGTGTATCCTGCAGAAACGCCATGTAAAGTGTGTGTATCCTGCAGAAACGCCATGTAAAGCGCGTGTGTCCTGCAGAAACGCCATGTAAAGCGCGTGCGTCCTGCAGAAACGCCATGTAAAGCGTGTGTGTCCTGCAGAAACGCCATGTAAAGCGTGTGCATCCTGCAGAAACGCCATGTAAAGCGTGTGTGTCCTGCAGAAACGCCATGTAAAGCGTGTGCATCCTGCAGAAACGCCATGTAAAGCGTGTGTGTCTTGCAGAAACGCCATGTAAAGCGTGTGTATCCTGCAGAAACGCCATGTAAAGCGTGTGTATCCTGCAGAAACGCCATGTAAAGCGTGTGTATCCTTCAGAAACGCCATGTAAAGCGTGTGTGTCCTGCAGAAACGCCATGTAAAGCGTGTGTATCCTTCAGAAACGCCATGTAAAGCGTGTGTATCCTTCAGAAACGCCATGTAAAGCGTGTGTATCCTGCAGAAACGCCATGTAAAGCGTGTGTGTCCTGCAGAAACACCATGTAAAGCGTGTGTATCCTGCAGAAACGCCATGTAAAGCGTGTATATGGGGTGTGATTTGAGGCTCACTGGAGAGGGACGTGTAGAGAGCAAACGTCCTGAGGTTGCTCAGCTCTTGTCTGCGTGTTTCCTCAACACTGGATCTGAAGATATGTTCCCAGGCGTAGAGCTTCAGGAGCTTGATTCCCCTCAGGAGCTCGTTGGTTTTCTTCAGTCTCTCACTGGTGTATTCCTGTAACACACACGCAGCACGATGACATCACTGCGTACTCTATGCATCACAACCCCACAATGCTGACTAAAATTACAATACAATCACGCTGATGTACAGTACATGCTTTCTATTCTATTTCTAGCTTTATGAAGGCTACTGTATCATATTTGATCATTGAATTTCTAAGGCCTCTAAATGATCAACATGATCAAAACGTTGCTGATAAACCTGTCGCACACAATCTACTCCATGCCTTCTGTCGCCTGATTGATAAAGTAAAAGTCTTTTAGTACAAATGTCCACCTTCAGCTCGTGCTTCGCGTGTCTTTCTGCGGTGAAATCTGCACTGTTTACTGTATAACTGTATTATTGTTAGTAATATTTCAAGATGAACACTGACTGGACTGAAGCAACTTCTGTTTACTTTATTATCATACATGTATATATATATATATATATATATATATATGTGACCTGTAAATGCATACAAACATTTTCCATTGCAGTTTTGCTAAATATTCGTTTTTCGAATCGCCTGAAAAACCTCCTCATGCGAGCGTAAAAATGTTATATGGGAGTATATGGGAGAATTTGCGAAATTGACGTGTTTCCATTGGGCATATTTTCAATTCGCAATTTCAATTTCAAAAGGCTATTGGAAAAGCGGCTAGTATCCATGACTGATTTGCTCACCAGAGTGCTCTTCTGCGCGCGTGAGAGTCGAGTGGCCACGAAATACTGCAGCGGAGCCAAAGCCACGATGACAGTCGCCCCGATCAGAGCGCTCACTCCCAGCAGATAGTAGAGGAGTAACACACCAATGACTATCTACACATGAAATAATTCAGCAGAAGTTACAATGCATACATGTATTCATGTAGGTGGTTGAATAATGTTAAACGATACAACCCCTGATGCTGACCTGAACCGGCATGGCCCACAGGTTGGGACAGAGGAAGAAGAACCACATGAGGTGGTTGGTGTCGCGGGCCACGAGACTGCAGATCTGGGCCCTGGTCATGTCACCCATAGACATGTTAGAAGTGCACAGGCGCATGATCTTATTGTAAATCTTAGTCTGTGGGAAAAAGAACAATGACAAAATATTTCCAAGTTACTAGAAAAATATCAAAGGATTGCTATTAATCTTCATCTAACCAATTGAAGTCACCATGAAATCAAAATGGATACTTGTTTTTTTTTATGTAATATTGTAATGTTTATACTACATGATTTATCAGTGCACATCATTATTGTGTTAATAATCTTGAATCAGAATAACAGCAGCATCTCTTCTCTGATGACGAGGGCAGGGCAACCTGTCACTCACATGAAATCAGCCAATAGCAGACCACAACCATCCAATCAATTCCCCACAGACACGATCAAGCCCCGCCCACATTTGTTCTTGCTCCAGAAGCGTTTCACTCGGATATACGGCACAATTGGGAAGAAAAGACTTGCGCAACTTCTGTTTCATGCCGACTTTAACAGAATAATTAACAAAAAACTAGAGTTTATTGACAGGCAGGGTTTATTAATCATACCTGAATGGCTCCTCTGAGTTTGATCCCGGTCTCAATGGCCACATAATACGAGGCCTGTAGGAAAGTTCTCTGCAACAACAGGGCCAGAAACAGCAGAACAGCGAGAACATACGCATTCGCCAAGAACGCCTCCGAGGAGATGAAGTGCACACCAAGCAGCTTCACCTATAAAGACACATAGAGTGAAAAAGAGTGTGTGTGTGTGAAGTGTGTAAAATATTGACCAATGGGTGAATCTTGAAGAAACATGTCCAGGTCACATTTCACCCCATAATTATATGATTTTTCTTTAATGTTACCGTTTCAGCATGAAAAAGCTAAGCAAAGCTCCAGTTCTTCTCTATATCAGAGTCAGTGTTTCTGAACTCCTGAAACGCCTCCAATTTAGTTTTGACTTTCTTCCGGGAACACGTCACAATATTCCTCATTATAATAATTCATGCGCAGAATAAAGGGGCGTGGCCTGGTTGAGTTAGTTAGTAGTGTGTTAAACTGGTGGTTATGGTAAGGAACGGGATATTTTCCAAACACACTCGAAGCGCTCGACCAATCACAACACACTGATCCAGCCGACCAATCAGAGCACAGTGTGCTTTTCAGGAGGAGGGGCTTTATAGAGACAGGAAGTAAACAGAGCGTTACTGACAGACTGGAGAGAGGAGCCGCAACAATGGAGAATATGAGGAAAATAATGTGATTTGAATGCAAATCTCCCCATATTCATTAAAGCTCAAGAGCACACAGTCATCTAATAGCAAGCAATATGCCTCAGCCATCTCAAAGCTATCAAAGCCATTTATGTGCTCTTGAAGCCACTTAAGTGTGTTCAAACTCATCATGTGATGAGATAAACAATACATCATCTTCCCTGTGTAAAAATAGAGAATCATGTATTTTTAGCAAAAGAAATTATGAACCTACAAATTAGCAACAAAACATTTCAGAAGAAAATAACATGAACTTGTTTTAAAATAATATGCATTAAAAAGGTTAATCAGGTTTTCCATAAAGCATTTGCATATCAAGTGACAAAAATTATGCTGCGGCACAATCAGATTTGACAAGTACTGAACTGAAACGCAAAGCAATTGTCCTGAGTGTTTGTTAGGAACATGGATACTACACATTCAAAGTGGCAATATTTAAAACGCTGGTGTTTCAGGGATACAGAACAGCACCAGCTGTTGCACTGGAACTTACTAACGCTATAATGCTTTCTTGTTGCTCTCCAATAAATACATTAGTACTGGAAAGGGGCAAAAATATGATTCCAAATTATTTTAAAATGCAAATAGGTCTTTAAACATATCATGGTCAGACTTTGTAAGGTTACTTGGACATTGAAGCGACACATAAAAAATTGTTTTTTTCAAGTGAAACAAAAATCAAGATTTTCAAATAATATTTATGCAGCTCTTTTTAACACGTTACAATAAGGTCCCATTACTTAACATTAGTAAATGCATTAACAATAAGCAATACATTTGTTAAGGTAGGCTATTTATGTATCTTTGTTAACATTCATTAATTTATTAACATTAACTAAGATTAATAAATGTTTTGTAAACTAATGTAGTTAAATATAGAGTTCAGTCATGAAACTCTAGATGGCGTGGTGATCTGAACACGGTGACATCATCTAACACGGCTCGAGCTGATTGGACAAGGAGTTTACTGCTTAACTAATAAATCGGTTCTATATTTGCTGTAAGCTGTTTTTCAGAAACCCTCCACCTCCCCAGCTCCACCTGTATATATATGATACAGGTATTTTCATGTATGTTATATAACAGAAGCAGCGTAGAAGATCTATTCGCCACGACCAAACATATTAACATTGCCATATCCATCACCATGACAAACCCTCAGAGAGTTTAACTAATGGAGCCTTTAAAATTGTAAATTGCTCCCATAAAATCTTTCTGAAAAGGATGGAAAAGCACTAAACATGTAGTCAGTTTTACTCATGAACTTTATTCCAGTTCCATGCAGCTCTTATATCAAACATGAGTTGGACATCAATAATTGGACGCCCTTGATTTGATGTTTATTTATGGAATGCAATGACGTCCAGGCAATTTTGAAAAATTTGAGTCCGAAGTTTTCATATGCGTTTTTTCGTATTCGCATTTGGTGGCTCTGAAATGTGCTTTCAAAATGCTTTCTACGGATGCAAAAAACACAGAAAATTGAACCTGGTCCAAATTTTTTTATGACGGATGAAAGTTTCGGAGGCAGTGTGTAAACGTGATTGACACAACGTGAGGTCGCATTTATGTTTTAACAAGCAAAAATTTTGGACGAGAATTTCGGACTCAGTGTGCAAAGACCTTAAGTGTGGTTCAACTGTCCAAGCACCTGTTGGGGCCACTGTAAATAGTCTTATTTGCATTGGTACCGGAGGCTGAGTGCTGTGATTGTCACTGCTGATGTGATGAACGATGCCTGAGATGCAGAGTGGCCCGGCGAAGCCCAGCAGATCCGCCATGAAGCGGAAGGTGATGCTGAGCGCCAGAGGTCTGCCGAACGCCAGCCGAAGGGAACGCCAGATCCACCTCGAGCCCTTCAGCGGGACCGGCCCGTCCTCCTGCACGCACACGAGAGAAAGAGACGGCCGATGAACCAGCGGGGGCAACAGACGCAGATTCCCAGGAAGCAATTTTACGTTTAAAAGATGTCTAATAGTGTCCGAACACAGCCCTGACGTCTAGGCTAAAAAAAAATTTGGGCTGTCAGTGAAAATTTAATAGACGTCTAAACCATCGCCCAAGAATAGACTCATCAATTAGATTACAAAGAAATGAAATGAGTGAAGAACACCTTGTAAACACTGTTGACTTTGCTTACTTGATGGAATATCATGCATCTCGCAAGTTATTTTGGCAAAAACGACATGTAACCCAATTCAAAGCCATTTTGGCTAGAAGTGTGGAAAGAGACGGCTGATGAGCCAGCGGTGATGACAGACGCAGATTATGAGATTTGCTGACTATTTAATTGTAATAACCTCTAAACTGGTAATTTAGTAACTGATGCACAGATTATGTAAACTCTCCAACCAAACACATTTTCTACCATGTCTTGCATAAGAGCCTTAATCTGAAGTGTTTCTGAAGTCCTGTCTGTTTTTCAGGACAAAGGGGATAAAAGCAATTCTGCTGTTTTGGGACATACGCAGTCTGGTTATACAAGTGCACGTCTGCACAACAACAACAAAAAGCAAAAAAAAAAAAAAAGTTTGCAGGTCTAGATTTTTCCAGAGAAAGAGATCCTGCTGTTTAAACTTATGTAATGTTGAGTACATGCCGTTTTCCCTGAAACCCAGATTATACTGGCCTTGAATGAACCAGCGCACATATCATTTGAGTGATATCATAAATATTATGTCTGTATTCACTCTGTATTTTTCGATTAAGAGTTTGTAACGTTCCACAATGCATCGAACTCATACTTTAAAAGTGATTATTAAACAGTTCACATGACGACTATGAATATCTACATACCGTAAATAGAGTTGTATGACACAATTTTCAACATAATGTTATACACTACCGTTAAAAAGCCTTAAAAATAATTAAAAAAATAATTATTCAAGGATGCATTAAATTGATCAAAAGTGACAATAAAGACATTTGTAATGTTAAAAATGTTTTAAATAAACGCTGTTCTTTTGAACTTTCTATTCATCCTGAAGAACTCATTAATTATTATTTTAATTATCATGTATTACTGTCTCTGTAAGGCTTTTGTCTTTCAAACTTATTAAAATGTACAAATGCACATGATTTCATACGTTATATATTCATATGTAATGCAGGGATCCAACTTTTTTTTGTCAGCGTTGCCCTAATATATTTACTCAAAGCAAGCACTTATATTTTAAGTTATTAATAAAGTCAATATTAAATGAAATCAATAATAATAAATAATAATAAAACAAAGTTATTTTTTCTGAATGGAATATATATATATATATTTTTTTTTATATCAATATGGTACAAGATTATTATGTTCAAATCAATACGATAAACGAGTGAGGTCCAAAATAATCTAAAAAAGTAATCAAAAAGTAATAGTCAGAATACATCACCATAAAACGAGTAATCTAGATTACGTCACTAACTACAACTTTTGTCATTTTTCTCATTTGGAATCTGTAATTGACAAGACTTTAAAGTGAATCTCCCCAGCACTGGTGAAACCATAACGGTCTCAACAGAACAGAGAGAGGCTGCGTATTCTCTGATGTTGTAGGGATGTGTGAGGTGAGTGAGTGTACCGCTCGCGCCTCGAGGGCCTTGCGGAGCCGCTGGTAGTTGCTGAGCGCTCTCATGGAGATGGGCAGCTTGCCGATGGTTTTCAGGTCGATGGGCCGTTGGTGTGCAGAGGTGATGAAGGTGTTCATCCACCAGTACGTGCTCTTCGACAGCAGGTTTACGAAAGGTTGAAGGAACCGAACGCCCAGATCCTGAAGATCATCGGGTGGCTTCACCTCCGTGGGAGACGCAAACCACATGTAGCGCTGAAACCCAACGAGACTAGCCATTGTAAAGTACATACAATAATATTGATTATTATATTAGTTAATACATTTTAAATGTATAAAATTGCAACATAATACAATTCAAATACATAATGACATGCAAGTTTTAATGTAGAAATTACATTAAAGTATATTTATATCAGTATATTCGCCTGTACACTTTAAACATATTTCAAAGACAACAAAATATGAAATTACTTATAAAGATGTTCAGAAGTCATACATTTTAAATGCAACTAAATGTATTTAATGTTAAAATTTTATCTATAATATATTTTCATTTAATTGTAATAACATCCAATTAACACCTGAAAACATTACATCCAGTTCACACTTCAAAACATCTTTTTAAAGTAATTTATTTACGTTGTAAGTAATCTTTTTAAAAGTATGCTGGAGTTTATTTCTTTTCTCACAAGGGATACAGAAGTAAAACTATTAGCTCTATTAAGACTTGATCCTTGTTTTGCACAATGGACGCATGTCTGGATAATTTGTTAAATGACTTATAATACAATTAAAGTAGAGTGTCAAATTACAGTTTGTCAATAAATATGAATCTGTTTTGGACATAAATATAAGTATGTAGCAGCTGTTTTTCCCCATCTGGTGATTTCCTAAAACTTTATTCTAATAATGTGAGGCCAAACACGGTTCGGCTACGAGACGGGGTCATCTCCAGTGATTGCAGTTCTGCACATTAGGAACGAGTGAAGAGGGCTTTGCGTCAGCAGAAGCTGGCTGTGAGTTGCGTGGTCACTTGATTGAGCTGTAAACTACAGAAGTGCAGTATTTTAATCTCTCAGGGCCACAGCAGGGCGATTACGCAACACAGCAGCGGATCAGGCCGTCCTTAAAGCGCCGGTGTCCTCACGGAGACACATTTTCTCAGACAAGCTACACACATATATATATTAATAAATATTTATTAATGTTTGGTAACACTTTACAATAAGGTTCCATTTGTTAAATGTATTAATGAAAAATGCATCTAAAGCATTTATTAATTGTAGGCTATGTTCATTTCGACACTTACTAACACATTGTTCAAATCAAGAGTTTGTTTGTTCATTTTATTTATTAAGCTAACAGGAACTTACAATGAACAGCTGTATTTTTGTTGATTGATGTTAAAAAGATTAATACATTCTGTAGCAAATGTTTTGCTCAATGTTTACTTAATGCATTAAATAATTTTAATTAATGGGACTTTATTGTAAAGTGTTATAATTTTGTATAATTTCAGTTGCAGTATATATGCACTACCGTTCAAATCAATACTTTTATTCAGCAAAGATGCATTACATTGATTAATTGCTACATTTATGTTACAAAATATAAATGAATCAAATAAATGAAATATAACTTTCTATTCATCAAAGAATCCTGAAACAAAAATCGTCCACAACTGTTTTCAACTTTTATAATAATAATGAATGATTTTTGAGCATCAAATCATCATATTAGAATGATTTCTGAAGGCTTTGATCACAGGAATAAATGACACTTTACTTTATATTCACACTGTAAACAGCTGATTTAAACTGAAATAAAATTTCAACATTTTTACTGTATTTTTGATCATAAATGCAGACTTGGAAGAGAGTTTAAACCTTAAATAATCTTACCAACCCCAAACGTTTGAACAGTAGTGTATCTATATGGCACAATAATAATAATAATATTTATTATTATT
>CM060633.1:1805827-1808327 GCA_030578275.1 Meda fulgida | reverse complement strand
ATGCATGCATCTTTAAGTGCATTAGTTAACTAATTTTCTGGGGGGTTTTTTTGGAATCTCTTGCGACTGACGTCAGAAGCATTATGTAGAGAATAACATATTGAAGAATGTATTTGTTTTCACTGTTAACAATAATGGTGACAATTTCAAATGGCATAGACGAACTCTTCAGTGAACACTTGTTTCATAGTGTAAAGGACATTTTAATCATCTGAAAAACCTTTTCCACTATAAATAACCTTTTTTTTTGCATTAAAAAGATTCCATTAATGTTAATGAACGATCGATGCCGATTAAGAAGCTTTATTTTAAAGAGTGTACTATGAAAAACTCACATATGATAATCAGGTCAGTCGGAAGGTCGAAGGTTTCTCTCTGACACGCCCACAAAACAACAACTTCAGCACCGCGGACAGCAACCGCCTTCCGGGGTGCTGATTGGCCAACGAGGTGAAAGGGGGCGTGCCAGAATCTAATGCACCACTCCTATTGGCTAAAATCCGTGAGCGTAGTCTCTGATCTATCTGGATACGCGGGGAATTAATTTAAATCACTCAAAGATTACGACAAACTTCTCAAGAAACGAGCATCTCTGCGTACAGTGGTGTGCGCACGGGGTTTAATTTAGTATAAGTGTTCGAGGATTCACTAGCAAGCCATGCTATTGTAAGAGGAGCGCAGAAGCTGCGCAGGAGAAGGTAAGGCGATTATTCTCCATTCATTGTGTTAAAGCCAGGCTTAGCGCGAGCTGACAGGACGGACGAGTCGCATTCGCGCGGGGTTTGAGGTTAAAACACGGGAATCAAACCAATGCAACATTAGGGCTGTAAACACTCGTGTAAATGTTGCCATCTGCTTTGAGATGCACGTTATGTGTCATTATGGGTCACTTCTGAAACACTATCTGTGATCTAATCCAAGAGCTCTTAACACACTCCAACTCTGAGACATTCAACACGTTAGCTTTAAGATACTTTCTCTATTTTACAGCGTGCAATACAATGTCGAAATTCAGATCGTTGAAAAACATGTTTGTCACACAGGGAAATCGCCAGGGTTATTTATCTCAGTTACTGTTTACTGTCAGTTACTGTACTGAGGTTATTGCTTCATAGGCTTTACTGTAGGACGAGATAATAGTTGACAAAGAGGCTGATTTGTACATGTAGAACTTCTGCTGTAATACAAATAAAAAGTCAGCATAATGTTTATCTTTATTTTTAGTGGATTATTATTATTATTATGATTATTTTGAGTATAGCATCACCTTTGGCTTGTTCGTTAGGGTTTTAGTAAGGGTTTTCTTTGTAAAATTGCTTAAAACTAAATGTATTGTAAAAACACTTGCATTTAATTAAGTGCGCAAAGATTTTTATTTGGCTTCTGAAATTTATATTTATTAAACATGTCTAAAATATGAGGAAGGAAAATGTCAAGCATGTGGACAAAGTTTTCTTTTGTGGACATTTTGCAGATATTATATTTAAATGCAATAATATCGTACTGTGGCTTAACAATCATGATAATATCTTATCGTGATTCCCTCCCATAATTGTAATTAAAACCATTTGAATATAACTACATTTAAAGAATTGTAAGACTTTTTGATGGTTGATGTTTTACATTGTGACAACTTACCCCTTCACGCTCTAATGTTGGCCAGCGTGTGTTCATGTATGTTCATGTCTTCATACGCAGGTTTGATAGATTGATTGACAGCTCTGAAGAACTGATATTCCTCTCCAGTTTCCCAATGGCTGGTAAGGACCTGGAATCCAGTCCATGTGTCTAATTCATTACATTATAGCTCAAGGATAAGCCACTGTATTGTACATTGATGCACTGCTTTATGTCTGCGCTGTAGAAAACAACTTTCCTCCTCTGCCTGGCTTTATTCCTCTGAGGCCGTGTTTCCATCAGGACTTTGAGGATATTCCTGACCAGCACCGCACCATGTGCAGGAGACTCTACTACCTGTGGATCTGTGAGTCTGGGACAATGTTCAGGTCTAGGTCACAGGTCATAGGTCATCACACACACTGTGTTGTTTAAGTGTTAGAAGTCTAAAGTAGCTCCCTCATCCACTGAGCAAGTTTAACACTCTAACACTCTCCCCAGTGGTGTGTGCTGGAACTGCAGGAGGTCTGTAGAATCCAAAAAATAAACATTTGCTTTTTACTCCTAGTGAATGATTGCAAATATATAGTTATATATATATATATACCTTTTTTTTAGCATTGATGTAGCAACATATTTTGTATGAAAATGAATCATAAAAGTGGTTTGTTTTGTTTAAAACTCGTATAAATGTAGGAGGTGGCGAGCAAAAATACTTTAGCTAGAATAATATGATTTTAATAATGTCTGTCTTAGTTCAAAACAATCACTTTAGCCATTTTTTTGTTTAGTTTGAAAAAATAAACATTTTTGTTCAATAAATATACTGTTATTAATATGTGGTCATTTAAAATTAATAACAGAAACAAAATTATCAAAAAAT
>CM060633.1:1795827-1800827 GCA_030578275.1 Meda fulgida | reverse complement strand
TGCGACAATACGGTTTCTGGAAACAGTCGTGACTCGCCAGCGCTATCTCACGACCAATTCATATGAATTTGTACAAGTGATTAAAAGGTGTCTAATTCGTATGCGTTGTCTGAACCCATGTGATGGACAGGTTTAGGGGCAGGTCACGAGTAGGTCATTCGTACGAATTCATACGTGAAATTTGTACGAATTGCCGTGAGATCGGGTTGGACTAGCTAGCTTTCCTCAAGGATACTATGATAGTTGATCAGTGAGTTACGCCGATGTACGGGAAACACACAGCCTTAGCTGATCCTGACGAAAAACAATGTTTCGTTTTTTAATTTAATTGTGCGTGTTTGAGTTTTGTGTAGCCTATGTTTTAGCCTACTTTTGCTGGTATGGTGACTGTATTAAATTAGAAATGAATGTATGCAGATTCAATGAGATTTGCAATTAGGGAAAATCTGGAAATATCAGGACATGTTTAATTGTGTGTCATTTTAATACGATATATAAAACATACAAGGGAATTTTAGTGAATATATAGGACATCCTGGACATTAAGTAAATATTAATATATATAATTCAGCTAGAATTTTTGTGTGTGTGTGAACACAGTCTATGAAATTAAATTTTTGTAGTAAATTAAAATGTTTCTATTCTAAAAGAGTTAATCTGCTAGAAACTGCTCAAGTGAGTGTAATATGAAATCATACATGACTGTTACTCTTTCAATTATTTACATTTGACATATTCTGTTTTAATTTCAGATATAATGTGTAGAAAATATTGAGTTAAACTGAAGGGCCTGTTTGTTTTGTCAGGTCACTGTGAGTATAAATGCATTACATTTATTAAAGAACGCAGAGCCACAGATTCCTTTAATATATTCATGAAAAAGGAATTGTGTAAATCTTTACTATTTGCAAAGAAATGTTAGACTGGGTTTCCATGTGATATACAACTAGGGTAACACTTCACAATAAGGTTCGTTAGTTAACATTAGTTAATATACTGTGAACTAACATGAACAAACAATGAACAGCTGTATTTTTATTAACTAACGTTAAGAAAGATTAATAAATACTGTAACAAATGTATTGCTCATTGTTAGTCCACACATTAATGTTAAATAATGAACCTTATTGTAAAGTGTTCCCGAAACCAGTGTTACAGATTCTTGCCTGTAATGAGTTAGCATCTAAATGACCCATTAAACACAAGCACACTTGTTTCCTCTCTGGGCTTCATGAATGTGTGTGTGAAGAGTGAGTCCAGCAGGGCGCAGTGTTGTTCTGGGATGAGATATTCCCAGACTGGGATTCTGCAGATCACAAGCGGACAACAACACTACTTTGTCAGGCTAATGACTCGATTCTCAGTGAGGCACACATTTAAGCGGACACATCTTCATCGGCCGAGCACGTGTCTGATCCCAGATCAGATGGCGACGACAATACATGCTCTTTCTCTCTCAGAGCTTTCGTGGAGTAATGTTATAACCTGTTATAAACATCACTGGCCTCCTCTGCTTTAGACACTCGATGTGCACTAGAGGCCACGTGTAATAAAACTATGAATTATGAAGATGAGCATATTTTCCAGCTTCCAGCTTAAATCAAATTGTTTTATGGAGTATAACCAATAAAGTGAGCACCATCACAGAGAAGCATATGTTCTTTATATCACTGACTATTATATGGTATCAAACTTCACGTGGGCTTGTGGAGGTACGGTGTGTTACTGATGTTTTAGTGCCGGTAAATGACTTCAGCAAGGTCAAGGTCATGGATGATAATAAAACATATAGCTTGATGATTACAGCTGTAAATGACAGCATTGTTTTGCCTATACGGTTACACACAGTGAAATCAAATATTGTACATATTATTATTTTTTAAATGGTAAACGGACTGCATTTATATAGCGCTTTTACAGACCCAATGGCCACCAAAGCGCTTTACATTTTGCCTCACATTCACCCATTCACACACTCATTCACACACCGACTGCTATTCTCTGGATTCTGATTGGCTAACGTGGGCTTGAGCTTCTCGTTACACTGACACCTGCAGGTCTGGCATGCTCTTGACGGCATATACACACGGGCTCGTGTAAACTAACACTTTTCTGAAAACTGACAGGTGTGCATGATGTTATTTTTGAGAACGGAGAGGGTGAAATATCCGTTTATAAAAATAGCCGGCCACGTGTAAACGTAGCCTGAGAGAAGCTGATCAGAGGATCTCAGGGGCCTCACAGACGAGGGCCAGCTCACTGATGTCTCCAGGTATTTTGTTGCCAACCCGTTCAAAGACTTAAAGACAAACAATAAATGTTTAAATTCATATGAACTGTATCAGTATTGGGCGGTGTGTGTCCTTTATAAACCCAACTCTGATCATGAGGTGTAAATTCCTGTAGTGCAGATGGAAAATTACAGTATGATCTGCCTCAGGGTCTCTCTCTCTCTCTCCTTTACTCTGTGATTCTCACTGCGCAACATCTGTTTCATGAGTTAATTGGGGGAATGTTGGCTAAATGGTTTTAGGGCATATTTTTCTGTGTTGATGTCACCCTATAAATGGTTACAGCTCTATTACTGTAAATGCGGTGTTTTGTGTTTTATAATACAGCACTTTGTGCATTTATAACTGTTTGTGTTTGCCTGCATAATTACTACAGTTGCTACAGTATTCATTACAAATGATTTATCTGTGCACATCATCTCTTCTCTGATGACGAGGGCGGGGCAACCTGTCACTCACATGAGATCAGCCAATAGCAGACCACAACCATTCAATCAGCCAATCAATTGTCCACGGACAAAATCAAGCCCCGCCCACAGTTGATCTTATTCTAGAAGCGTTTCACTCGGATATACAGCACAATAGAGAAGAAAAGACTATAGCATACTAAAGTATATATATATATATATATATATATATATATAAGTGTACTTAAAGTGTGTTAAGAAACAGCTATAAAAGTTTACTCTCTTTTGCCAAGATAACAGCTCTGAGTTTTCTCCTATAATGCCTGATGAGTTCGGAGAACACCTGACAAGAGATCAGAGACCATTCTTACAGAATCTCTCCAGATCCTTCAGATTCCCAGATCCATGTTGGTGCTTCTTCTCTTCAGTTCACTCCACTCATCAGGTCTGGGACGCTCATGGCAGAAGCTTCATTTTGTGCTACTTAACACATTTTTGTGTTGATTTTGATGTTTGTTTTGGATCGTTGTCCTGATGGAAGATCCAACCACGGCCCATTATACGATTTCTAGCAGAGGCTGTCAGGTTTAGATTTTTTATCTGTTGGTATTTGATAGAATCCACGATGCCATGCATGTATCTGAACAAGAAGTCCAGGACCTCCAGCAGAAAAATATGACCACAACATTAAAGATGGTATATTAAATTGTACACATGGGGTACTTTTTATCCTTGTGTGCACCAAACCCATCTTGCATGTTTGCTGCCAAAAAAGCTATTTTTTAGTTTCATCTGACCACAGAACCCTGTGCTGTTTGAAGGTCCAGTCATGTCTGACAACAGAATTTGCTGGGGTTTGTTTTTGGATGAGCAAGGAGGATTTTTCTTGAAAACCTCCCAAACAACATGTGGTGATGTAGGGGTTGTTCAATTTTTTTTTAATAGGCTTTCTGAACCCAAGACTCAACTAATCTCTGCAATTCTCCATCTGTGATCTTTGGAGAGTCTTTGGCCACTCAAACTTTCCGCCTCACCATGCATTAAGACAATATAGACACACGTCCACTTCCTGGCAGATTTGTAACATCTTTAGTTGATTGGAAGTGCTTAATTATTGCCCTGATGGTCAAAATGGGGATTTTCAATGCTTTAGCTATTTTCTTACAGCCACTTTCTATTTTGTGATGTTCAACAATCTTTTGATGCACATATATAGAACTATATTCTTTGGTTTTACTCATTGTAATGGATGATTAAGGGAATTTGGCCTTTGTGTTTCCTCATATTTAAACTCTTGTAAAACAAGAAGTCATGGCTGGACAATTTCATGTTCCTAGTCACCCTGGTGTGCAAATAAAAAGGTAAATATGAATGGGAATATACTTAAGAGATATTTTACTCGTAAACAATTCTAGGGGTACCAATAATTGTGGCCAACTTGTTTTGGAGAAAAACATTTATTTCATAATGTGATTTCCCCTCCACTGTCAATTATTTTACTTCAATGAAAGGTTCGATTTTTGCCAATTTTTTGAATGAAATATCAAAAGGATAAACGATGCAGAATTATTTTTTACAGCCATTTTTCATCATATTTACCAGGGGTACCATTAATTCTGAGCACGACTGTATATATATAAATTATGCATAATTACATGCAATTAACCCTAAACCAAACCCCAATCCTAACCCTAATGCATTACACTGTAACAAGGGCACCTTAAAATAAAGTGTAACCAATATTCCTGTAAGACTTGAATCACACTAAAGCACATTCAACACAGTGCACTCCTTTTTCACAGGAGAAGTTTCCTGACTGATTCTGACTCTCAGTCCATCATGGCCAGGTATTCATTCTGTGCCCAAACATCCATAATTAATGAGCACAAGGGCTTATGGGTCTCATTCATTGTGGGGTGCAGTGCAGCAGAGTATACTATAGTATAAACTTAAAAAAAGATACAACCTGTTCCTTGGGTTTCTCGGCCCTTGAGAAAGTCTAGGCACTCTGTTCAGTATTCTTGGGCTGCATGAAGGCATGATAAAGTACTGGTGGCTGGGACGTGACTTCATCTGTCTGGTTTGGGATTGGGGTCACCATGGTAATTGTGAGAGACAACAGCTGCTTTACCAGCTAACAAAAATATGTTCTAAAACCGTTTGGCTAATGTTTCCATTAAGTTATGAAAGCGGTTTTCACTTGCCAACATGTAGTAATGATGTCAGGCAACTAAAAGAAGTGCACGGATACACCAAGAGCTGTATTATAAAACACAAAACAATTCTATAATTTACGGCTGTA
>CM060633.1:1748327-1790827 GCA_030578275.1 Meda fulgida | reverse complement strand
GCACCTTAAAATAAAGTGCAACCAACAGAACTCAGAATCTAATATCAGATTGGGTTCATGCCAATTGAGGAAAGTTACTGAGTCATAATGAGCTTCATAACGGGAATAACTAAGTGGAGGAACTGCATCAGTGTTTGAATCCATCTGCCCTCCAACAAGAAATGTGACTGTATTTTCCATTATCTTGAAATGTTCTACATATTCCTCCCGAAAGAGACCATCTTGCTAGTTTAAGCTGATTTGTCTAGCCTGAACAGCTAATAAGTTCAAAACTCCCCAAAACCCACCAAACTAGACCAGCCTAGGTTTACACCAGTTTGTTGGTCAGCTAAATCCAGAAAACAATGAGTTTGTACAGGTTCACAGACATGCTGGATTATTATGTGATTCTTAATGCATCCTGTATTTATATTTCTGTCTCTCTGTCTTCTCGTTGAGGTCCTGCAGACCTCGTGATTGCTCTCAGAAAGTTATGCCGTCATGTCGCGCACGTGTTTACTCTAAAACTAAACCACACGTATTCCTTGGAGCGCTGCTGAGAAAGGCTCCTGGCTCTGTTTTTAGTCTGATGTCATGAGAATGGAATTCACTAACCGGTCTCTGATTGGTCTTCCCTCTCTTATTTGGCGACATTTGCTCACAGAAAACACACAAGCATGTCGCCTACAAACTGTAGAGTTCATACACTTTTACATTATAAAAAATAAAAAGAGAAGTAAAACAATATACTACTTTTCTGTTTTTTTAAAAATTTTATTTATTTATTCATATATGTACAGTAGTGGCCAAAATTGATGTGCGGCAAAGGAAAATTGAGATCTTCACTCTTTATTCAAATGTTATTAAAAATGTGTTAAAGATTTTGTAAGCATATTGCGTAGTTTTGCTTGGAGTATTTTTTTTTTTTTTTTTTAAATATCGCAATGAAACATGCCAAATTGTGGCAACATAATTTTTAGTCAGTCTGTTATACAAAGATATGAACACACAAAATATGAATAACTGATTATGTATTTTTTCCTTTTACCTTTATTTTTCTATGCATTTTTTTGGCATAGAAAAATAAAACCTGTAGCTGTAGTTTGCCCTTTATATATATACAGTATATATATATAGGGCAAACTACAGGTTTACTACTACAGGCAAACTACAGGTTATATATATATATATATATATATATATATATATATATATATATACATATATAATTTTGTCAGAAAAATACTACTTAGTATTTTGTAATTATTTACAATATTTTATATATATATATATATATATATATATATATATATATATATATATATATATATATATATATATATTGATGGTTCAATTGAACTGAGTAAAGCCACAAAACATGAACAATGTGTGTTGTATGAATGTTTTAGATATTTGTATTGGAAACAAATACTTGTACTGAAAATAAATAAATTAGAAAATATTTTTATTATATATTAATATGATTTTTGTGTGATTTTTTTTTTATAAAGTTATATCCAACTTCCTTGACATGACAACACAATGCTTTAAACCCTAAAATAACTATGATAACATTTACTTGAAACTTAAAAAGGGTAACAACTTGTGAAAAAATCTAATAAAACAAAGTGAAAAATCAGCCAGTCTCACATAAAATTATTCTAGCATTCTCCAGTTTACCAAAAGCTTAACACAGGCTCTTTGTGTTCTGGTCTGTCCTTCTTGTAAACTTTGGTATCACTCTCTTTTTTCTCAGAAATGACATGTTTATTGGTTTAAAGCAGGCTGATACAAACCAAAAATATATGATCAATTTCTGATGGACAAATCATGTACCAAACCCTTAACTATATCCCTGTAGTCGCTTGTTTGCATGTGTGTGTATTGTTTCTCTGCACTTCCTTGTTACCTGCACTGTATTTAACATGATTATTTACGAGTGCAGATTAATCTGTACAGTCCCCCTGTAGTCAATCATTTTATACCTTAAAACGCATCTTTGATCACCAAAATTACATATTATATAAGCATTTTTTTCCTTGAAGAAAAATTTCTTCATGCCTAAAATATCTTGAATGTAACTCGACACCCTTGCCTCATTTAGTATATGTGGTTCTATGCATATGCAAATGAGCCCCGCCTCCACTCACTCACTCAGAGATCCACTGGTTGACGATCACACGTTGATCTGGCGTGTTTCCCAAAACCATCGTTTGTCAACTATGGCCGAAAATGGTCGTTATCAGCAGTTCAATGAGTCGTGTTTCCCGAAACCATCGGTCCAACAAACATTCGCACACAGCATCGCACAGTTGTGTCTGTGAGCGACAGATCTCGAGCTGCGGTTAGAAGAAGAGTCTCTAGTTTACATGACATGGACTCAATAAATCCTGATCTTGAGACAAATAAACAAGCTGACATTCAGTAAAATCTATACATTTTATTTAGATACATACAAATGTCATTTACGTCTTTTAGTTTGTCAAGAGATTTAAAGCACCATTTTTGAAGAGTGTGAACGAGCTCTAGTGCGTGAGAACGAGTCTATGATTGAATCTGGAAATAAAGATAAAAAAACTGAAAAAAAGAGATAGTCCTCAGATGCCTTGTCTGTAATTAATAGCAAAACATCTAGCGTTAATTCGATCTCGATCAGCACTGTATTGGTTACAAGGTCGTGTGTGACGTCAGAAACACCAGCGATTTGGTTCACTGCAGTTTTAAGCAGAAAACACTCAGCAATGACAAGACATGGTTTGTCTTAAAGCATATTAAAAACATCACATAGACATAAAAACAACATTAAAAGCTTGATTTTCACCACAGGGGGGACTTTAAAACAAACGCTGAGCTGCAGTGGATGTGCTCTTATGAATCTTTGTTCCACTTCTGAGGTTACAGAGTTCTTATTTCAGGCCTAATTCTTAATCAAAACGTTGCTTCGGTACACCAAAACCGCTGGCATTCAGTACAGTACGTGTTCTGTACTAACACAGATGGCAGATGGGAAACTTCCCCTAAAACTGTGCCACAGTTTGATGAGTGTGTGGCAAAACTGTTTTCCCCAACCAGTTTAATTGACTTTTGATTGTCTGAACTCAAAAAGACTTTCTACTTCTACTAGAAAATCTGGTATACACTTCAGTCTTTATTTAAAGATCCAGTATGAACTCTGAGACAGATGATTCGAAGCACAAATGATAAAAGTGATAACCACCACATTGATAACATCAGCTCAAAGAGATGGATGGATGCGTGGTCGGATGTCCTGGATGTCCTGTCCTGGACCACATAACCAGAACACAGGTTTACTGTCTACACTTTAAACACAGTTATAATAATCATTTATACAGGGTATAAAGAGATACGATAAAACAAAGTCTGTTCTGCATTTGATCTGGATCTTGATAACGGACAACGCTTTTCCAAGACGAAAGAGCCTCTCCCTGCAGAAAGGAATTCATTTAGCTTTGGTTGAAGGGTTTGATGCACCAACACACATCGAGCATATACGATGACCCTCACAGAAAGCTTCTTCGAAGTTTCGTATGCATTTAACAGAATCTATTAGCTGATGATAGCAGGAAATACGCAGATGGATGTTTGTCATTTAAGGCTCTTCAAGTGTATCATATTAATGAGCCCTTTTTAACTGCAAATACTGTTTCTCTTTCCGAGGTAGGTACGGATGGGATTAAGATGGTCAGTAACATCAAGTTATGCAATGTTAGCTTTGCAACAGTAGTATCATCCAAGTCTGTGTTTGATTTAACAAATTAAGGCATAAATCTCAATTTCAGATACAAGGAAATATGAATTCCTGGAGTGTAACACAGCAAGTACGCAGTACATAAGAACAGAGAGTACAATATGATAAAATAAGTTCATGTCTTACCTACAGCTAATGGCATGCATGAGTGGGTTAACTGTATCATATGAAGCATACGGTGACCTGTGTTGGTTGGCAGTTAATGAAACTATAGATATGTTCCAACATGGATGTCATTATTAACACAGCACAAGTAAATCTCACAACGAAAGGTTTTCAAACTTGCAACTTAAGGAATATTACTGGGTTCAGTACAAGACAATACAATGTTATGTTCCTGTAGCTCAAACAGGAGATTATGGCACCAGCTACGCCAAGGTCATGGGTTTGATTCCCAGGGAATGTAAATACTAATATCTAAACAGTGCTAAATCAAGATACATTTACTTGAGAAGCACAATTATTTAAATGGGCCATATGTATAATTCAGAAGCCCTTGTTATTAGTGCCACCGGTGGCCATTAAGTGAACTGCAGCAGCACTTCAGGCTCGTGAACACGTGACGCTCAAGAGACTGAATGTGATTCAATACTCTGATTCAATACACTCACGGCGAAGGTCTTGTTCATTCTTCACTTAGAAGTAAAAAAAAAGTTGGAAACACCTTTGCAGTGATAAACTGTTAAAGCTACACTGTGTATTTTTTTTTAAAGTTGATTCTTAGCTAAAAACACTTTGTTCTTTCAAAATGATATGTGCTCATTAATGTTTAATTACTTCTACCAACTAATCTAGTATTCTCGTAAGCGTAGAATCTGCCATACATATGAGCGAGCCGCTCGAACGGCGGAAGCCATGATGCGCATCCATCTTGAAAATACAGTAGCCAAAGAGGGAAAAACCTGGAAATTCAAGCTTTGCCTTTCACATTTTTACAGTCAGTGGCACCTTGACGAATGCGAGCGGGAGATTACTCGCGACTGCCGGCAGATTTGAAATAATACGCCACTGCAGGAGTTGAAATGCACTCGGAATGGGAGGAGCTAGAAAGTAATATTCAGTTGGTAGTCATATACAATTTCACCACTAGATGGGAGACAATCCTACACAGTGTAGCTTTAACAAACATCGTTGTGCAAGTGACGGTTAGATGAATATGTAAATATGTGCTGCACTTTCCTCTCAATAACAAACAAAATGGAAAACAAAAATGACAGCAGTGAGAAAACAGCCGTTCAGAAAGCATCTAATCATAATGATGTGTTAGCATCCGATCTGAGATTCACCGGTATCGTGTCGACATTAAAATCACATGGTTATGATAGTTTGATTATAAATTTGAGACTATAGACAATATAGATCTGGCTCTGTGAGAATAGTTTGAATTAAATCTCTTTTCTTTGCATAACACATTGACATTGCAATACTGAAGGGATCTTTCTGCATTTTCCTGAACACTGTACAGTATAAGCATCCGTTCATTGAACAGAAGAGATGCTCTCGGGAGCGAGTGTAAACCTCACATCCTTATGATTTTCCCAGCAAAAACATCCCAAGTCCTTTACATAAAATTCAGTCTACAACCTAGGAAGCCGGGGAAGGTCTTGTTACATTTACTTCCATTTTAAGCATAAACCATAACCCGGATTTAGACATGATTTGTTCCGGTAATCAACATTATGCAGGTTAATTCTTGTATCAAACCAGGAATATTCCTTTGATCCCTAAAAATCATTTATCCATACTGGCAAAGACTCATTTTCTTGTAGCGGGACTTTGCAAGTATAGCATAGTTTGCATTATAACAATCAGTGGACTGACATACAAGGCAACATAACCTGCTGCAATTTACATTAAATTAGCTTGTAAAGTAAAAGACTATGATAAGCCTCCAAGGTAAAAACAGCTTGATAAACTGCTTCCAGCTTTTGGATTCAAGGCTTTTATTCAAAGTGTTTTAATCCCAAAGCCATTAAAAAAAAAATCCAGAGCCTTCATTTAAACTAAAACCACTTTTGACTTAATTGGTTATCTGGAGGAGGCCTGACAGGCTGGCGATCTCTCTCACACACCGTTTCAGAGTTGCACCTTCGCTAAAGTGGCACGGAGAGGCTTGGGGAATAGAAGGATTGTTTCCAGTTGCTGATTTTCCTGATCTAAATTACAGAATTGCAGTTCAATAATCTCACTTTGCATTCCAGCATTGTAACCCACTTTAAAACGGTGAAGCAATTAGATTTAATTGGGGGCAGCGAGTGTGTGTTTTTATGAAAAGCCAGGGATAAGGGGGTGTCTGGAAAGAAAACAGACATGTGTGTGTGAGGGGGGCCGTGTGTGTGTGTGTGTGAGGGGGACCGCGTGTGTGTGAGGGGGACCGCGTGTGTGTGTGAGGGGGGCCGTGTGTGTGTGTGTGAGGGGGGCCGTGTGTGTGTGTGTGTGAGGGGGACTGCGTGTGTGTGTGAGGGGGGCCGTGTGTGTGTGTGTGTGTGTGTGAGGGGGACCTTGTGTGTGTGTGAGGGGGGCCGTGTGTGTGTGTGAGGGGGGCCGTGTGTGTGTGTGATGGGGACCGTGTGTGTGTGATGGGGACCGTGTGTGTGTGTGAGGGGGACCGTGTGTGTGTGTGAGGGGGGCCGTGTGTGTGTGTGAGGGGGACCGCGTGTGTGTGTGAGGGGGGCCGTGTGTGTGTGTGTGTGTGTGTGTGTGAGGGGGACCTTGTGTGTGTGTGATGGGGGCCGTGTGTGTGTGTGATGGGGGCCGTGTGTGTGTGTGATGGGGACCATGTGTGTGTGTGAGGGGGACCGTGTGTGTGTGTGAGGGGGGCCGTGTGTGTGTGTGTGTGTGTGTGTGTGTGTGAGGGGGGCCGTGTGTGTGTGTGTGAGGGGGGCCGTGTGTGTGTGTGAGGGCGACCGTGTGTGTGTGTGAGGGGGACCGTGTGTGTGTGTGAGGGGGACAGTGTGTGTGTGAGGGGGACCGTGTGTGTGTGTGTGTGTGTGTGAGGGGGACCGTGTGTGTGTGTGAGGGGGACCGTGTGTGTGTGTGTGTGTGTGAGGGGGACCTTGTGTGTGTGTGAGGGGGACCGTGTGTGTGAGTGAGGGGGGCCGTGTGTGTGTGTGAGGGGGACCGTGTGTGTGTGTGAGGGGGGCCGTGTGTGTGTGTGTGTGTGTGTGTGTGTGAGGGGGGCCGTGTGTGTGTGTGAGGGGGGCCGTGGGTGTGTGTGAGGGGGACCGTGTGTGTGTGTGAGGGGGACAGTGTGTGTGTGCTCGTTCCTCTCGCCCCGAGCTGAATCCAGGTTCACGAGAACCAAGACAAATACAATAAACAATCACAGCGACACCATTCACATTGCAATGGTAAAGCGCTTTCATGGAGATTCATCCAGATCTGACAGATCATGACCTATAGAAGCAGAAAAAGAGTGATGAAAACAGATAAACTTCACAGGAACATAGAAACATGTATGATATACTTTATTTGAAGGTGCCGTAGTTACATTGAACTTACTCAATTAAGTCCTGACTAATATTAATTAACTACATGTACTTACTATATAGTTAGGGGTTAGGGTTTGGTTTAGTGTTATTTAGTTGTAATTATGCATAATTTACTGTTATTAATATAGTGAGTACACGTAGTAAATATTTAACCATGTCAACTTAAAATTAAAATAAAGTGATATCCAAAATTATGCTGCACATTAGGGACAAATCGATCTGTTAACACAGTCCTGTATGATTGATATTTGTCAATGATCTATATAAAGCGATCTATACTTACTGGGAGATTTTGCAGTTTGTTGTTTTGACAAAGCGGCCAGTGTATTGGATATTGCACCGGACAACATTGTTGGTGAAGTCCGACTCAAGCACCAAGTATTTTGGGTTAACCTGGAGCTAGAGACAGAATTTAGACCTTCAGTGCTGGGAAAAAGTAAGTGCACCCCATGAAAGTTATATATGAGGTCATACTATAAGCTTTTTTTAACATTTTAATTTACTCAAGGTAAATTTGATTTTATTTAAAATTTTTTATGGTTGATTTTTGAGTTAACTATAACAACCCTAGACAAGGAGTGCTTTTTTTCCTTTTCATTTCCTCTACTTCCTACAGGGAAAATAACGCTTCTCGTTCAATCCTCCATTGCTATGTAAGCACAACACAATTGAGCCTCAGAAAAGAAGGCTAAACGTCATTGCACTTCAGCTGTTGTGGTGTCGTTTTGCTGAAGGTCAAACTGCTGGAAGAGACAAGTGGAGCATGTCTGTATCTGTCTTATTTATGAGCACGCATACCGAACTCATCATCGATATCATACAGAAGAGTTGGACGACAAGCCTGAAGCAGCTGCGCACATCAAAAGACAGACTTTTAGCATATTCTGTTTGGATGTGCTAGAAACAATACATTCTCTCTTTGAAGGTTATGAAAATGTCTTTGCAAGAGCTCAGTGTGGAACGGGAGACGGAGTGTAAATGTCTGAGAACGTTACCTTGAGTATATAGTTTCCTGGCTGAACATCAGTGATGTCAATCCATTGGCAATCAATATCTGCATTGTACGTGTCGTAGCAGCCTGGACTCAAACCCTGGGGAATAAACAACAAAGTCCCGCTTGATATTAAGTGTCTTTAATTACTATGCACTAACATTTAAATGTAAATATATATTTGACGGCATTTCAAGAAAACAGAAACTACGCTGTGCCGTACCTGTGTGTGTGAAGTACAAGCGAAACGCTTCAGATGGCCGAAGTCACAGGTCGTGTCCTCCAGACAGAAACTGGCCTTGTGTCCCTCGGCCACCTTCCGGCCAGAGCTCGCCTCTAACAGGTCGTAGTGACTGAACTCATCCATGCTGTGGTAATGCCTGAGAGAGAGAGAGAGAGAGAGAGAGAGAGAGAGAGAGGGAGAGAGAGAGAGAGAGAGAGAGAGAGAGAGAGGGGAGAGAGAGAGAGAGAGAGAGAGAGAGAGAGAGAGAGAGGGAGAGAGAGAGAGAGAGAGAGAGAGAGGGAGAGAGGAGAGAGAGAGAGAGAGAGAGAGAGAGAGAGAGAGGAGAGAGAGAGAGAGAGAGAGGGAGAGAGAGAGGAGAGAGAGAGAGGGAGAGAGGAGAGAGAGAGAGAGAGAGGGAGAGAGAGAGAGAGAGAGAGAGAGAGAGGGAGAGAGGGAGAGAGAGAGAGAGAGAGAGAGAGAGAGGGAGAGAGAGAGAGAGAGAGAGAGAGGGAGAGAGGGAGGGAGAGAGAGAGAGAGGGAGAGAGAGAGAGAGAGGGAGGGAGAGAGAGAGAGAGAGGAGAGAGAGAGAGGCGAGAGAGAGAGGGGAGAGAGAGAGAGAGAGAGGGAGAGAGGGAGGGAGAGAGAGAGAGGGAGGGAGAGAGAGAGAGAGGGAGGGAGAGAGAGAGAGAGGGAGGGAGAGAGAGAGAGAGAGAGGGGAGAGAGGGAGGGAGAGAGAGAGAGGGAGGGAGAGAGAGAGAGAGGGAGGGAGAGAGAGAGAGAGAGAGAGAGAGAGAGAGAGAGAGAGTCGGGGGGTCAGGACCATAGACTGTAAAAAAAAAAATATGGATCGTAGACGATGACGTCACCCGTAGTGTTTCTGAAGAGCATTTTTGAAGCCCAAAGTGGGCGGAGCCGGCCGTCGCCATCTTGGCCGCGCGTCACTCCCGGATAAACGAAACTGTGCAGCGGCGGATTAGCTGAGGTGACGTGATGCTAACGCTAGCAGACAAACGGCTTGTAGTGACATCAGCGGAAATCCACCTGTTACTCAAGTGGCCACGCCCTTAATTATGCAGAACTTTAAGGCTTAATATAATTTAAACGGATGAGTTATTTAAAAAGAAAAAAAAAACACTTTTTGCACCAGGCTTTAAACATGTTTTTATCTGCTGTAAAGTTGGGCATTTTAACATGTGGGTTTATGGGATTGACTCTCTTCTGCAGCCGGTCTCTAGTGGCCAGTGGAGGAACTGCAGTTTAACTCACTTCTGTGTTGGATTAAAGAGAGAGACAGAAAGGTTGCCACTTGGTCAGGACCCACCCCTTCTGCCCCCATAAAAAAAAAAAAAAAAAAAATTAAAAACATGCTGTGCATTGTAAATAATATAATGATATATACTTAAATTAACTGTGTATGTAGTTAAACAATACAAACCAAAGCACTGTGAGAGACAAGGGAGGGGGAACTCAATGTTTCTGAACTTCAATAGTAGTGATGTAGTACCCGAGTCCGGTCTCGAGACTGATTTCTGCTTCAAAGACTCGGTCTTGACTCGGTCTTGGACCACAGTGGGAGGAGAAGTTTCAGACTGAGTCCTCGAAATGTTTTAGACTCTGTGTTTGTGTGTGTTATGGGGAATAAAGTTTTAAAAGATACTGAATTCGAGTGTATTGTCAAAATATTTAAAATTGGGAAATATTGGAAAATGTTATAAAGTAGCTAAGCCTACTAATTTAGACATGCCACTAGAAAGTTTTAATTTGCTCTGCATGTCCTAACTATGATTAAAAAAGTCAGGTGGGCTTAACATGTTGATGACAGAGCAGCACTGTTGAAGCATTTTAGAAAAATAGGCAGAAGATGATGCATGTGGTAGGGATTTTTTTAATGATAGTAAAAGCATAGTCCATATTAAGACGTTAAGACTGCTCCTCTAAACAATTCCCAGTCTAGCTTAGTCTGTAGGCCTAAATGTTGATTATTAACTGGTGTGATATTAAATCATGAATATCAAAACTGACATGTCGAGACGAAATCTCAACTCGGACTTGCTTCCTCAAAGACTCGGTCTCGACTCGGACTCGACTGTATTTGAAAAACAACGGACTCGGTCTCGACTCGGACTCGGCATAGGCGGTCTCGTCCCCGTCGCCATTCAATAGTGTCTGCTTTCTGCCTTTATACCTTTATAGCTCACCGACACACTCAAGTCCGGTGGGAGAAAACAAGTTCTTCAATAGTTGTAGATCTCCAGTAAATCGGCTGTCAAGGCTATCGTATTCACTTTAATCATCGGATGTTGAACAAAGTGATCAAGTGATTCTTTTCTCTTTAATACAGATGGTGAAGTGTCATTAATGAATTAGTCATGACGAAAGAAATGATGATATCCGATCTATTTTTCCATTTGGTAGCTTGTTTAATACAGTTTAATAACTAACACAGCGATAAGCCTATAGTGGACTGGAAATAGGCTAATATTGTAGATGTTGTGTTGGGATTTGATCAGTGGGCTTGTCTGTCCCAGACGAAACCTGAAATACTATGTGGACGGAGCAAGATACTTTAATAATTACAATATGACCGGGTGCTGAACCTATAACCTAACTCATATTTAAACAACTATCCCTTTGTGTAAGGTACAAGTACAATTTTAGCTGTATTATTAGTGTCCCTTCAGAATTTGCCCTTGAATTTTTTTGTTTTGTTTATTAAGATATTTTTCTTCATGTTTTCAAAACGTCAATGTTTCACTTTCCTCATATACATTAAAATAAATAAATACAATTTATATTTGAGTTACACTTTACTTGAAGGTGTCCTTTTTACAGTATATACAGTATACATTAAAGTACTGAGTAATTGTAATTAACAATATGCACTTACTAAAGGGTTAGGTTTCAGTGCATATATGCATAATACACTGTTATTATACAGTAAGTACAAGTGACACTGTAAAATAAAGTGTTTCCAATACTACATAGGATTGAATTATTTCTTTCTTTCTGGTAAAGTCTTTGAAAAGGCATTAATAATTGAGCAGGTGCTTCCCGCCTGTACATGTCACACCGCTGTTTCTTAGCCTGGAAAGCTGTGGTAATACCTGAAGGACTGCGGCAGGGAAAACACAGGTACTTTCCTCTGACAGGGACAGAGTTCATATTTTCCACAGGGATACGATATTTCCCATAAGCCATGTATGTTACTGCCAAGCATATTAAATCTTATTTGATGAGGGGATGACAGACATTTCAGAGGCCATGTTTTATGGGAACTTTCCATAGACATAAATAATAATGTGTATAGACATTATATTTGTACAAGCTGTATATTCTCTCCCCACACAAACCCTAAACCTAGCCATCACACACAACTTTCTATATTTTTACATTTTCAGAAAAATCATAAATATTTTGGTAACACTTTATTCACTTTAGAAATTCTAACTAACTCTCACAGTATTAGTAGATTTTCTGATTAATATCTGCTAATACTTTATTCTGATGCTCCTTAACAGACATTATACTGACTATAAGTTACTTTACAACTACATGTGAACGTATTCTACTAGCCTGAACCCTAACCGTCTACTAATACTCTAATGAGAGCTAGTTGACAATGTGATGCTGACTTTTTAGTTACTTGATATACTTGATAAACCACAATAATAAATAAATAAATAACTAGAGAGCGAGTAACTATAACATTTATTTTAACTATAAAATAGTGACATATTTCGCCATTTAAAATAAATAACTGTAATCAAAATGTTGTCAGAACTGCGCCGCCTGTTTGTGACAGTTCTTCGCAGAATATAGTGGAAACAATGTGGAGAAAAACGGAAAGGACAAGCTGGGTTCTGGTTACATATGATAAATGTATGTTTTTCTTCACGTTTTGTGTTGTATCATGCTGTCATCAGAGTCCATGGATGAAGACTCGAAGTCAGTCCCGCCTGTGACTCAGATCTGGCGGTCTACACTTCGCCTGCGTCTTTGTGGATGTGGAGCGTAATAAAAGCACTGCAAAACTCTTTCACCTGCTATATAGTTTTCATTTCAGCCATTAATACATACTCACTAATCTCTATAAAATATTAAACATGTCAAAGCAGAGAAGTGTGAGCAATTATAGATTATCTTCTGCTCTTTGCCAAACATTTCTCTGCAGTTCTTCTGAAGTCCTTCTTGTTTTAAGACAGTCATGTGATTGTACACATGATATCAAACGGAGGTTGCATGAAATACGTTATCACGCTTAGCTGTCTAATTGCATTAGAAATGAGTTGCTGAATACTTCATGAGCTGATATTTTCAGGTAATCTTAATAATCTGTTTATGAATCTGTTTATTGATAGTAATGACTTTCAACAGAAGTCAAGTTTATGTCAGTGCAATAGCAAAACAAAATACGTCCAAATGCATCTCCGTGAATTAGCTGACATTCAAACACAGGATTTCTTCCATTGCGAGAGTCGACCAACTAAACGTTCATCTTCACTAATGTTTTTATGCAGAATTAAACCGTGCCATATTTCACTTCCAGTTTAATTTGTAGTAAGGCTGTCAATCGATTAAAAATGTAATTGTATCAATTACATGATATGCTAATTGGCATTATTAAAAAAATAATAATCTCAACTAATGACATGCATCAATATTTGCTGTGAAAATTAATATAAAGATAATTTGAATATCTGCTTTCAGTAAGATTTTTCTCTCTCTTTTGTTCACTAGGCTGCATTTATATAATCAAAGATGCAGTAATATTGTGAAATATTATTACAATTACAAATAACGGTTTTCTATGAGAATATATTGTAAGATGTAATTTATTCCTGTGATCAAAGCTGAATTTTCAGCATCATTACTCCAGCCTTCAGTGTCACATGATCCTTCAGGAAGCATTCTCTATTATTGGGCAGTTTGCAGCTAGAGCTGATATGAGTGACAGCTGTCACAGATGATGTGATGTGGGCGTGTCCAGCGATGCTCAGCATCCTTGAAGCGAAAGAACAACTCGCCAATCCACCCTCTCGCTTGCAAATGTAGACACGATGTAATGAACAGCTACAGGCGAACAAACACAGTACTGACAAGTACTGACAGACATTCATTTTCACTTGTCACGAGGCCCAGCTGACTGTACATGGAAATTATATTGAAATCCCCTCGTAGGGTAACCGCCCTTCGCCAAGTGAAACAAAATACATAAATCGATGCCAAAATTTATTTAGATTCTGATGTAAGTTAAGGAATTTAGACTCAATTCCACAATCTGGGACTATTTTAATTCCTTCATTCTGGGATTTTTAATCATATTAGGGCTGGAATTGTATTGATTTGTAGCTACAGGCTTGTAAAAAGGTATGTGTGTGTACAATCCTGATCTTTCCTATACTTGTCTGATGCAACAATGGAGCTTTAATGGTGAATTAAAGGATTATTCACTTCAGAATTAAATTTTCCTGATACACAATCACTCAACCCAATGTCATCCAAGATATTCATGTCTTTCTTTATTCAGTCGAAAAGAAATGAAGTCGTGCATTTGTGGTTAAAAAAAGTATATATTTTACATTAATTTTTTTAGAAAACGTCCGCTGGTTTGTCTAGATAAGACTCTTATTCCTCGGCTAATATCGTGTCGAGACTTTGAAGCTGCACTGAAACTCACATTTGGACCCCATTGAAGTCACTATATGGAGAAAATCCTGGAATGTTTTCCTCAAAAACCTTCATTTCTTCTCGACTGAAGAAAGAAAGACATGAATATCTTGGAAGACGTGGGGGTGTGTAAATTAATAATTAATAAGGAAATTTTAATTCTGAAGTGAACTACTCCTTTCAGAATCGTGGCTTTGTGGTTAGTGCGAGTGAACTGCAGTGCTCACTCATTACATTAATACATTTTAAAACTGTGTTTTCGTTTCAAAACGCTCTCCATCCACACTAGCATCTGCAAGCTTTTTCCAAAGGTTTCTCATCCACACTAGCCTGGTTAAAACCAGATCATTCTCAGTAGTAACTGAGTTATGGTCTGGAAAAGCTTCATAGAAAAATCATTTCCGAAGGGGCGTCACCAACGGACGTCGCTCAAATGCCTATGGATAGACCTTAAACCAATCAGAGCGATGGAGATGACGTATGCAGTGTGGCGGAGAAACATCTCCGAGTGTTGTTCTTTGCTCGGGTTTTAACAAAAAGGAAACGTTCAAATCTCTTAAAACAGAAGCGATTGCTGATTCGAATGAGTGATGTTCCACGGCGGCATCCATCTTTGTCGTGTACAAAATCTGCTTCACCCTCGCTGCGCTGTCATCATCGGGTAAAGCCGCCCCAACGTTTCTGATTTGTGCCTCGATTTCAACGGATTAGAACTGGGTCTGAATGAGCTCTTTGCCAGACTAACTTGCAGAGCAAATCTAAATTTGCCGGAAGTTGTCTGGGTTTTCATAGGCTATACACGGAAACATCTGAAAACGGCAAGTTTTCATGTTCTTTTGTTGAGTCTCCACATGTACAGATATAAAGTCAGAGCGAGAGACTGTCGGATCTGAACTTACTGGTGACAGCTGTGCCACTCCCAGGTGTGGCGAGGTCTGTTGGGCATGAAATCAGCCGTCCCTTGGTTCTTCACTCTCTGAGGGAAACGCAGAAGAACCCTGACACTGTAGTCTGTGGCGTCAGCACTGTAAGCAGAGCTGAGGAGGGGAAACATTAATGAGGTTCTGCAGCATGAGTAATGAAACATGTTGTATATATGAGAGCAGGCTGGAATTCATATGACGTGACACCACCCATATTTCTACATGAAGAACTCCACAAATGTCATCTCACATCCTTCTCATTGGTTATATTACTGGATGGTGTGGTGTAAACAGTTGTAAAGGAATGTGGGAGGGTTGATGTGTAAATACAGCCAGCCCAGCTTTGAATGGCCATTTCATAAACAGAAGTATAAAGAGTGAGAGTTGAGAGTCCTCACCTGGCCAAACACTTCTCCTCTGCTGCACAGCGTAAAGAGTACATATGGGATCTCTGAACGTACGTGGAGGCTTGGACATAGTTGGGGTCAGGAACCAGGTCAGGCAAACCTAAAAACAGCACATATAATAAGAGTTACATTGTATAAACAGATGCTGAAGCACACATACTGATATTACACTGAAGGAAAATATATGTATAACTGGCCTAAGCAGGTCTCCAGCTTAAGCTTGTTTTCAGCTAGTCTTAAGCATGAAAAGTCCCAAAACCCTCTAAAACCTCCAAACAGACAAGTCTAACCACACGACAAGTGCCTAAATCACTCCAAAACTAGCAAACTGGCCAGTCTGGCCACCAGAAAAGTATCCAAAACTACCCAGTAGACCCAGTCTGACCACCTGAAAAATGTCCAAATCCCTCTAAAACAAGCAAACAGACCAACCTGTCCTAGTTAAAAATAAATATTTGAAATACATTTGTTTTATGCTAAGTATACTACAAATACAGTTACATATTTATGTGCTTAATAATACCCTGCATTTGTAATTTTGGTAAACTAAATTGGTAGACTTAAGGGTTGCTAAATTGGAACAACTAATTTTGTACTTAATGCACTTTAGTTATCTGTGAATAGTGCTGAGGTCTAACTAAAGATATACTTAATTATATTTGATTGTGCTAAAGGGGAACTATAAGTATACTTTAGGTACACTTTAAATATGTTGCATTTAAAGACTGATATTATACAGATATCTTACTATCCTTACTAATAGAGATATTAAAACACATTCACATCCATCCAGGGGTGTGTTTCCCAAAAGAAAGACGGAACTTGCGAACATAGTTGGCTTTGGGAAACACACCCCAGTAAAAAGTGCTCAAAACCACTCTAAAACCACCAAACTGACTATTCTGACCACATGAAGTGTCCCAAAACCACAAGTATGTACACATAAAAGGCCTCAAAACCACTTTAAAACCACAGTACAGACAATTCTGACCACCTGAAGTGTCACAAAACCACCAAACTGGCCAGTGTGACCACTTCAAATGTGTCCAAACCCATTTACAACAAGCAAACGGACATGCTTAGTCACCCGAAAAGAGCATAAAACCCTTCTAAAAACCAGCTTTGGAGATCATCTTAGGAAACCAGCGGTTTTTCCCCCCAGCAATGTCAGGTTTAATTGCACACGGTCCTGGGGACAAATGTGCTGCTTTAATGTTCTGAGCTGTTCTGATGATACCTTTAAATGTAAAAGAAAGTAACATATTTGAAAAATGGCAGCATCCAAATAAGCATACCTTTGAAAAAAACACAAGAAACGAAGAGGTTTTTGATGAGGTAATGCTGAAGCCTCACAGTATAATGCATCAAAGACTGTTTCTCATCTGGTTTCAAGGTCACACACAAATAAGAAAAAAAGAACAAAGTGTTGCACGTAGAGGAAGACTTAGATAGAGTACAAAAGATGAGGGAGCGGTGACAGCCAAACGAAAATGAGATCACTTCCCTGCTGGATCCAAATTGGGCCTGTGACCAAATCTGTAAAAAAAAAAAAAAAAGAAAAGAAAAATAGAAAAATAGAGCTAGCTGTGACAGCTAATGTTCTTAAGACTCACAGCCAAGCGGTACAGGCCCAGTACAGAAACTACTTATCACCTTTATTTACACTTAAAACGCAAGCTGGCTGTTTTCCCTTCATGTCGAAAGAATCTTATGAATACATTAGCAGTGCAGTCTAAGTCCTTACGTGGACCTTAACATTTCTTCAAAGGGAAGGTGAAAGCATATCTGCTTTCCTGCTTTTTGCATGTTATGGATTTCAGAGAAAAGAACCCTTTTGAGAAGAGCACCACTGATGTACTCAAGCATATGATAGTATCAGGCTCCTTAATCACCTTCACCAACAAGACTTAGATGTTCATTTAGCTGCAGAACCAGCATTTTTTGCCAGTGGTCCATCAGATTTCTTCAAAGAAATGTTGAGTGCAGACCCAATCTCACTTCTGCTGCAGGCATGTTTAGAGTTTGGAGCAACTTTCACTCTATAAAACACGATGGCCTTGGTCAGTTTCAGGCATATTAGCGCCGCCCTTCTACTCCAGTGACTGCTTTGCCATCCCCATCTCTGTGTACACATCTGATTTGCCAGCTTGGTCCGAGACAGACTTAAAAGCCTCAAGAAACATTCTTGGTCAGCTCTTGTAAACAGTGTAAAGTGAGTGTGAAAGACTGTGGTTCACCAGCAAAGGATTTTACACACAATCTGCACTTTTCGCCACAAAGCTCTGTTCTCTGGATTCCTGCACTACTCCAACATTCATTATAAACAGCAAGCTACAAATGCACACAATGCTACGGTTTTTACACAAAATGTTCTAAATGAGATGAGGGAGAAAGACCCAAACCTTCATACAAAATCCTCCTTCATATTTAACACCCCCACCAAATTAGAGACATAAAGGGTCTTCCCTGATGACAGCACGTGTTTCAGGAAGACTAAGCTTGTAAGTAAAATTATTGAATGACTCCTAGTCAGATACAGGCCAGATCTCAAAATCCAAAAGAGGTTGTATGCTGCAATCATGTAAATGTGTCCCAACTGATGTTATTCGTATTTTCCAAAGTCACAGATAGTGTATGTGTCTACAGGCTGGAGCTCTGACTGATTTCACCTTATTTGTTTGCGATTGCATCATTAAAGTAATGAGAATTTTTTTTCCACATGTGTACCTTCCAGTTGATTTAGTTTACACCCATTTCCCCTATGACCAGATTTTGTAAACTGAGGTGATCAGTCGTGCGTGAATTGACTCAAGCAAGAGACAAAGAACATTTCACATTACAAAATGAGCCTGCACACTTGGCAGTGGCCAGCAATGTCCAGAGGCCTTACACACGTCCACCTCCTCACACACATATATATGCACACGCACACTTTTATTTAGGGGCTAGCAAAATATGTTTTCCTGAGGCAATGGACCCCATCTGTGCTGGGTACTTTCCATCTCCACACTCCAAAAACGTATATAGTAACAGCACAGAATCCGCCTCACACTCACCCCACAACAACCAAGCCGCTTTACCCTTTTCCCCACCCTCTAAAGCAAATACTGGGATCATTCACCCTTAGCCCTCGCAGTGCAGTCATCACCACAACCAGAACCAAATCTTCAAACAATGAGCACTCTTTGTGCAGAATGTGTATCCATAGGCACTACACACACACAACTACCACATACTCATACACCCACGCACACATCCCACAACACCTGGTTCCAATAACCCAAGCTCTGAGACAAAGATGAACTTGGAACATCAATGGCAATGGGGGGGGGGGGGGTGGAAATGAATGATGCTGGGGTGACGTTAGGATAGAGTAACTTTCACAGACTGCTCATGAGGAAACAAACAAAACAATCTGCTTATAAGTAATGCCCATTACCAGCTGCGTAAGCAAACAGCTTTCCAATCAACTTTGTGCAGTTTGAGTCCCTTGGGTTACACATTTGTCAAATATGCAAAGGGATTGCGGCTGCCAGGAAACACAAAGCGATGGCAGAAGAACTACATTTTTTAGATATCTTTCTGTTTCTCTCACTTCCTTTCCTTCACAGAGAAAGAGAGAGCAAATCTGAAACGAGCTCCTCACGTGCATCCATTTCCCCAAATCTCGCACCGTGCAAGAGCTTAAGTACCAACTGTAGTTCCTCTGTGAACTTTACGTAGCATAGCAGCCTAGTAAATGAGCTGCAGCCTTGTTTGAGAAGTGAAACTTTAAGTACAGTGGCATTTAATGCAATATACACTAGGGATTTGGGTCATATGATACAAAAGCAACCTTTCTGGAGAACTGGTAAACTATTGAGTAACATTGGATGGAGATGGAACTGGATACATATTCTGAATGTTCCGATCCAATCTGACTTCTGACCTGTAATGCTGCCTGACGCATAATCATATACTGTTCGTTCATTGGCCAGAGGAGAACTGGCCCCCTGACTGAGCCTGGTTTCTCACAAGTTTTTTTTCCCTTGTCCATTCTGTCACCTGAGTTTTGGTTCCTTGCCACTGTCGCCATTGGCTTTTGGCTGGCTTAGTTCGGAACACTTAATATTCAACAATATTACTGATCTTCCTGCATTGACACCATTACATGAGAACTGAACTGAACTGGATGATGACATCACTGTTTTCTCCAGAACGGCTGAATAGATAAATTAACTAAATTAATGACTTTTCTACAACAAAAATGATCCACCACTGAACTTACTTGAGCTGGACTAAGACACTATTTTCTTCTAGATCTGCTGTACAGCCAAAAACAAACTTTGTTGCATTATTTTCCTGTTATCACTGTAAAGCTGCTTTGAAACAATCTGTATTGTAAAAAGTGCTATATAAATAAAGGTGACTTGATTTGACTTGGTGTACAAAGAGACTGGAAATTCTTTACTGCGGAAGACCTGAAAATACATCATACCTCTTTGCTGAGGACGATAAACACTCCCCACGTTCATGTTGGGGTTCTCTGCATTGTTAGAGACAAGAGGGTTGCGAGGAGCTGGTTGTATAAACGGAGGCTGTGGCTGAGGCCTTCCAAAGGGTGGAAATTGTTCATATTGGGGGCTTTGCACTGCAGGCTGGAATGATGAGCCTGTGTTGCTCGAAGCACCATTAGAGACAGGTACTGCAGGATTACCGCTATCTCGAGAGTCCTCGTTGAACAGGCTGTGCGTGTATCTGTGATCCAACCCATCAGAGATTTGTGGCTGCGCAGGTTGGGCAGGAGCAACAGGGGCAACAGGGTAGTTTTGACCATAAGGGGGATAGTAACGATACCTCTCATCGGTTACAGGACCCCCTCCATTATAGCTACCTCCTCCAAAACTGCTGGCAGAGTAACCACCCCCTCCGAATCCGCCACTAGTGCCCGAAGAGTATCCCGTTCCACGGAAGGGAGGTTCATATGATCTGTCCGAAACCGAGTCATAAGGAGCAGCATAAGGTGGCTGTTGAGGGAACGGATACTGTGGATAAAAAGAAGAGGATGATGATGATGATGAGGAGGAGGATGAGCCTGTGGATGGTCTAAAACGAGAGCCGGTAGATGACTGGAAGCGATTTGTTTCACCTGTCCCAGTTGCACCCTGACGCCAGTTGTCCGGCACTTGGCCGAATCCAAATGGGTGTCTGGCTTGACCTCTCACAGTCTCTGAGGTTCCTCTTGAAGGTGCTTGACCTCTCACAGACTCTGAGGTTCCTCTTGAAGGTGCTTGTCTCCGTACATTCCCACCCTGTGATCTACGGTTGGGAGCATCCGCTAGTAGCACTCGATGGTTCCTGTCACGCTCCTGAGTCCGAGCCGGGACGTATTCAGCCCCACTGTTGAGAAGACTGTACACACGTCCATTATTCTCCCATCGAATCATCTGTCTCCAGGGGTTTGAGTCCTCAGTCTGAGACTGATGCTGAGATTGAGACTGTCCCCCTACGGTTCCAAGCAACACCCAGACCCACCATGTCATGAAAACAACAGGCAGCATATTGACAATCCTTGCATGGAAATAGAAAACAACTTCCAAGACCTTCTAGAAACTTCAGAAAAGAGTGGCCAGTGAAACTCCGAATTGATCCAGCAGGTTAAAGATGGTAAGGCATAGAGGACTTATAGTGTCCATGAGCAAATCAGACTACATGCAAGGAATAAACTTTGTCCTTGGTTCAGTATGTGGTGCAGGCATAGCTGTGAGGAAGGCAGATGATTTTTGATGCCCCAGGGCAGGGTGAAGAATAAAAAACCTCCCTCTTCCTTACTGTCCGGATGTTGAGTTTTTTTCAGGGGACTGAGCATTGCTCTCAGGCTCTCACTGGAGACGACTGTCTGTTGCTCTCCTCTGCACTTCACTATTTGCCTCTCTGACTGCTTACAATGGTCTGTGAAAAAAGAAAAAAAATTCTGATCTCCCCCTCCCTCTCTCTCGTTCCCTCTCCCTCGCTCACTCAATCTAACATGTTCTTTTTTCTTTTCTTGAAGTGAGATCCCACATGGCCCTAGTGCTAGAGCTGTTTCCTAAACTACAGCAAAGCCAGGTCTTTGCACAGGCTTCCAGAGTCAACATCACCATCTGTGAAGGCACTTGAATATCTAGTGTGCCTGTGTTGACTTGCTTTGATCCCTCTGAACAAGCAGGGATGTCTGGTGCGTGGCCTAGGTTCACCCACCCAGGTGCGAGGAGAGCTCTGCCTTTGTCTCATGTTTTTCCAAACACAATTTTTTTAAACTCATCATCATCACAGCATATAAGAGGACATCCAAGTTATGTACTTGAGAGGAGGCCAAAAAAGTCAGCAGAATTTGGAACAAGCAGTTCTATTTAAAAGAAAAATACCTTCCAGTAAACAAAGATAGATGGCAGCGGGCAAATATGCATCACTTTGCAAAACCGAACATGATTCTACAAGCTTTTATTTGAATATGCAGAGGGAGTCCAGACACAGTAAACAGTTTTTTTTACAGTTATTATCATATTTAAAAAAAAAAAATAGATTGAAAAACAATCCCTAGTGCATGACATATACAGTATTATTATAATCTAGCCCTGTTTTTTAACATTTGTAGAAGAAGCTGAATTCACAAATCAAATTTATATTTCTTATCTACACTATCATGGCTATCACGGTTTTAATGTTCAAGATACGTTTCTCACAAAATGCTACAATGCCATTTTTGTAATATTGTAATGGATACATATCTTTAGAGCATCAATAATCAAACACATTCTCCTAAACATTCTGGGAAGACTGATTCATATAGTAACTTGACTGTTGTCGAACTACTTGAAACTATTGTTAGTCAAACTACAAGCAATCACAATTTAAAAGAACCTTTGCTTCAGCATGTGGTTTGTCATCTCCAGCTCTTAAAAGACTTGATATGATGCATTTAGCCTAAAAAATCACTGGCTGTGATCTCACCTCCATCTTTGACATCTAAGTGTCTCGCATTCGACGCAAAGGTCTGAAAATACTCGGAGACTCTTAAAATCCCCCCTACTGCCTCTTATCACCCCTCCCCACAGGCAAGAGCCTCAAGGTGATTAACATGAAAACCACTCATTTCCACAACCATGCTTACTGTTGAACTACTGAATTCCCCTCCAATTACACATCACATTGTGTTGATTGCTAAAGCACAATCATCTTTCATAGCAACAGTCATTTACTTTATTTATACAGTGATCTGTCCAACGAGCCCATTGTCTTCTAGAGCAGAATGTGTACTCATTATGTGGATTTATTAAAGTGATATTCAGCCAAATGTTGTCATCATTTTCTCACCCTCATGCTGTTTCAAACCTGTGTGACTTTCTTCTGCTGAACAAAAAGGGGATATTTTCCATAATACTGGCTCACTCTTTACCCTTAAAAATATCACAAAAATAGTCAGTTTCACTTTATGAAATATGATGTGGAATATAGTCCATAACACTTGTGTGCTATACTGTATTCTATGTTTTCTGACGATAGTTTTGTGTGAGAAACAAACATAATTTTAAGTCAATATTTACTAATAATTTTGCTTGAAAACTGGGGAGGCTGATGTGTACTTTAATATTGATCAACCTGCTATCTATACTGCGTCAAAATAAAAGATTGTAGCATAATATCTTTCACGGTGATAATCAAACTTTGGTAGACGGTCGATCTCTTAAAAACAGACGACATAAAAAGATTTTTAATAAGACATAATAATCTTTCAACACGACAATAAAGGAGACGAAGACAACAAATCACTCAGTACTATCTTGATAATTATACTCAAAATGATTGATTGTTGATTGATGATTGTTTCCAACTTCTTAAATAATATCTGGAGAAAAATGAAAAAGCTACAAAGACAGCATTCCCAGTTATCTCATGAAGTACACCATTTGAAATCTGCCATCTGTTCTCATAAGAGCTCAGTTCTAGGCACAGTTGTTTTTGAGCTATACAAAAAAAGTTAATTTGATCACTTTAGTCATTACATTTATTCATAATAATATTGTTAGGGAGGCTCAGCATCCCAGGCCTCTGCTGATGGACGGCCGCTGTTGTCAAGCCAGAAAAACACGATCAGAGAGCTAAAAGTGAAAGTGAAGTAGTCTTTGGTCTGGAAGACTGACGTTGTTTTCCCCCTGAGTCATATATCTTTGATTAGATTATACTTGCATAATATTGATATGGGGTCCCACACTTTTACAGCAGATGAGTTAAAAAGCCATGTAATCTGTAACTATTTTCCAAATATGGGGAGGCAGAGGATTAGATTACAGCACGACATCGGAATGAATTTTGGGACAGTGAGTTCAAATTGTTCCAAATATCAGATTTCGCCGTCCGTTGTTATCAAAATCAACAGTTGCCAAGCTGTTTGCATTGGCCCGGCGTGGAGCGGGTCACGTCCAGAATGTACCAGAGATCAAGGCATGACAACATTCCTCACAGGATTATGTTTAAACTAATGGGCAAGCGCTTTGAGCCGGCCCGTGGAAACTGAACCTAGCAAAACAAGTAGACGGATAACTGACTGGTTTAACGGCACCTGCATGGCAACGTGCTTCAAAGAGAAGAGTTATATTGATGTTGCTGGGATGAAAGAAGGAGAGAAAGGTGAAGGGCGGCTGTGAGATTAAACTAGCCACACTAATCCATCATTATGTATGTGGAGGACGTTTATTGTTAACTCCTTTTTAATGGTGTCGTTCGCAGCAATGACATGAACCGGAAAAAAAAAAATATATATTTTTCAAAGTTGCAACCTTTTTTATGATTATTGGACTGTTTTTTGTCACTTGGTTGCAGGAAGGCAGACTAAGTTGAAGAATGAAGTTCCAATAGAAAGTTTAATGATGATAATACAAAAATTTAAATGTCAAGACAAAAAAAAAAAAAAAAAAGAATTAGACCGGAAGGGCAACACACACTGAGGCTACATTTGCAGGTATATTTGCAATTTCAGTTATCTCAAACATTTTGTCTTTCCTGATTTGAAATATACCATTTATGTTTGTTTGGTCCACCTGGTGAATTGATTAATGCCTGCAGATCATTTAAAAACATATTATACAAATAAGGCTACGTTTACACGTGGCCGGCTATTTTTATAAACGGATATTTCACCCTCTCCGTTCTCAAAAATAACATCATGCACACCTGTCAGTTTTCAGAAAAGTGTTAGTTTACACGAGCCCGTGTGTATATGCCGTCAAGAGCATGCCAGACCTGCAGGTGGCAGTGTAACGAGAACGTCAAGCCCACGTTAGCCAATCAGAATCCAGAGAATAGCAGCAACAGCTGGACATGATAGAGCAGAGTCTCTGCAGATGCACACAGAGGAGAAGGGTTTGCTCCAACATAAGTGCGACTGCGACTCTGAATGCATCCATGATCAGCAAAGCCAAATGAAGATGTAAACATAGGCACACTTTTGACGCAGTGCAAGTTCTCTCCTTTTTGAAACCTTTATTTTTAACGGTGTCTTTTGCAGCAATGCCATGAACACTGTAAAAAAAATTAAAAATAAATAAATAAATATAAAAATTCAAAATTGTAACCATTTTTTGATTATTGGACTGTTTTTGTCACGGGTGGTTTTAGGAAGGCAGGCGAAGATAAAGAATAAATTTCCAATACAAAGTTTATTGATGATGATAAAAAAAATTAAATGTTAAGATAAATAAATAATAATAATAATTAGACAGGAAGGGCAACACACATAAATACAACAAACGGAGAATGAATATGAGGGATCAACTTATAAAGCAAACACAAATGAGGATAAGCAATAGGACACAGCTGACACTAATGAACACAAATGAGGAGCGGGAAAACTGAACAAAGGAACACATGATGAGAATGAAAACAAACAAAAAAAGTCCATGATTACGACACTAACAGAACATATTGGTGACAGTTTTACAATAAAATACTATTACTATTTTTCTTTTCTTCCAGTGTACAAATAATTGTGGGGTACAAAATTCAAGTAATTCAAATAATTCAAGAACATTTTAATCTGTTCTGTAGAACCTTTTTCCACCGCGAAGAACCTTTTGTGCAATGAAAAGGGGATGTTGAAGATTCTTCATGGAAACACAGATGCCAATAAATAACCTTTATTAGTCATATTTCTCAGATCTGAGGGTTGAGATGTGTGAAAACGAGAGAGAGAGAATTAGGTGAAACGAAGGGGAAATGTGTAAATGTGTTCACTTTGGTATTGTAAAATACGTCTTTGGCGCTCATGAGACAATAAAAAGAGCACAACTGTCCGCGAGAAACGCAGTGAATGTGTCCTGCTGTTTTCAAATGTCCTGACATCCTGTTTTCCACAAGCGTCTATTGTAAGAATATCCATCAGCGATGTTCAGTTCTACATTTCCCGGGTCATGAAAACAAACCCTGGGTCAGCGGCGCTCAGCGATAGCCCTCACCAGATCAACTTTCTCTCACAACACAAGTAGTTACAGCGCTTTGACCTCCGCAGCATGATTTCCTTATTCCCGTATTCCAGACCTTCCTGTCCCAAAAACATCTTTGATTAATGGACCAGACTTCTCTCCTCGGACTATTGTTGTCAATGAAAAGCTCATTATTTTCTGAGTACGGCTGGCATGCTGTTAAAATGCCAACAGCCTTTCATTCACTTGCACAACCCATTACAAGCCCAAAGCAATTACCCTCAAATTTGCTTGTGTTAGTTAGTGGCGCGGCCACAGCTAGAACTGACAAAGGTGCTCATTTATATAGCAGCTGCAAGCGCCTGGTTTTTATGTTTGCTCTTAAAAAGTCAATTCTTATTCCCCTTTAAGTCATTTATTGTGTTGAGTAAGGAGATCCAGGTGTGAAATCTGAACGAGCGCTCAGAAGCCATTACCCATTATATATTCTCTCGGGTTGTAATGGACCTGACGAGACCTGACACTCACTGCTGTGAACTCATGCATCTGTGTACCTTCACCTCGGGTTTCTTATAAAAACAGATAAAAAAAAGAAAGAAAAAAAACCCCACATATATATATAGGCCTATAAATCATATACTGTATGTACATATATTATTTATATATATAAATAAATTCACACCAATTTCTTTTTTTTAATTACATATATTTATGTAATTGGTGTGAATAAAAATCTAAAAAGCAGAGAATTTGGTTTTGTCTTACTTTAGGATTAGATTTTTAATCCTGATTTTGGCACATCAGGATATAATAATGATTAGTATCAAAGTTATTATCATCATGTAAAACTATCAAAAGCATTAAAATAAAATAAAATAAAATAATAAAATCAATAATATAATAAAAAAAAAAATAGAATAAAATAAAATAAAACAAATAAAACATAAAACATTAGCTGAAAAGCTTAAACTAAACGAAAATGTTGCCTTGGCAATAAACTGAAATAACTTTAAGTTGAAGCAATAAATTAATTAACTAGACATAAATACAAAATAAAAATAAAAATAAATGTAACCTAAATAGCAATATAAAAATGTATATAACAAAACCATGAAATGATTAAGAATTAAACTGAAAATATAAAAATAAAAGCTAAAATAACACGGGTATAATCTGCACTGCAACAATTGCGCAGGAAATGTAATTAAATTATGAAAAAGAAGCATGTTTTGTAATGGTTAACTGACCCCAAAACTGCCTTCAGCTTAAGGCATATCTGTACACGATTAGTGTGCATGTCTGTACAGTATTTAATTCTTCCTGAAAGTGTATCATCCATTCACACAGGATAAGTGATGTCTGTATGTCTCAGTGGTTTCTGCACGCATTTACACATTGCAATCTTATATAATTGAATATAATTGAAATTTAGAATTTGTGTACTTTGGGAAAAAAAGGCAATTGCTAAACGGCAGCAAACAGAATGAACAGATTGTGGAAGTATGACTGACGTCGCTGATTCGGATGAAAAATGAACTCAACGGTTCAAAATAACATTAACTGTACAACACAAAAGCCCAGCTGAGGGTCTACACTTCAGATCCTGATGACCTGTGAATACTAATCAACCTTTTCAAGCTATTATTCCCTCGGGAGATTCCCTCACAGCAACACCATATGCCTTCATCTATAAACCCGCTTTATTCCTCATCTGTTATACACAACATGCCCAACATAATATCTCCCGAAGCGTCCTTTAGATTTACACATATATTACAATGTGGTACATTTCCAATCATGACACGTGTATAATGCTTCGCTGACAGATTAAACTATTTAAAAAAGCTCAAAGTTATGAAAGCCAGGCTTCACAGACGGAATATATACTTTTTTGGAGGCTTTTTAGGGCTGTGTGTGTTTCGGGCAGGTGTTGAATGTTGTGGCTCATCTTAAAAATTCACACTGTGAACTTGAGTTCCTCAGAGGTCATGAAGGACTCAGTCGAGAAGTGGCGTTGTCTTCTATCAAACATGGTCACTAAAGACCTCAGTGTAGAGCTGTGTTGTTATTGCATTTTTAACCCAAAAATGAAGATTATATCATGATTTATTCACCATGATGTCGTTCCAAACTTGTATGATGCCCCCCCCCCCCCCCCCCCCCCCCCCCCCCCCCCCATGTATCACAATAAATGGGTAGGGAAGATTTCAAACTTAGAATAAATAAACATCATAAAGATGGCCTATAGGACTATAGTAGGCATATTATATATTATCATTATATTATAGTCAAAATAATCTTGATATTCCTACACAGGCAAACAAAAGGCATATATGTTTGTAAGAACGAGTGATTAAACATTTAGGAAGATTCAGTTCAAAATATCTGGCTGAAAACAAGGTCATAATCATTATTGCATTCACTATCCATCCATAAATACATTACAGTCATTTCAGTTTCTGATGCAAGCCATACGGCATTCATATCGGCACTCAAAGCAAAGAGGATTCCTTCTGAATTAGTCCAAAAGCCTCTTTAAAAATACATGTTGAAAGTGTTTCTTCATCTCCTCTGGTATATATGTTGCCCAAAGCTAGCTTGTATTTTATGAGAGTGTTTGTTTGTGCATGTAAAAAAGCCCTATTCGTGTCTTCTCTCTGGGCATGTAATGCATCCTAGCAAGAAAAATATTACTCTAAGCAAGATTCACACAGAGGAGTATAACACAGATGAATATCACACAGAGGAGCATCACATATATGAGTATCACACAGAGGAGTATCACACAGATGAGTATCACAGATGAGTATCACACAGATGAGTATCACAAAGAGGAGTATCACACAGAGGAGTATCAGACAGAGGAGTATCACACAGAGGAGTATCACACAGAGGAGTATCACACAGAGGAGTATCACAGATGAGTATCACACAGATGAGTATCACAAAGAGGAGTATCACACAGAGGAGCATCACACAGTGGAGTATCACAGAGATGAGTATCACATAGAGGAGTATCACACAGAGGAGTATCACACAGATGAGTATCACAAAGAGGAGTATCACACAGAGGAGCATCACACAGTGGAGTATCACAGAGATGAATATCACACAGAGGAGTATCACACAGAGGAGTATCACACAGAGGAGCATCACACAGAGGAGTATCACACAGAGGAGCATCACACAGAGGAGTATCACAGAGATGAGTATCACACAGAGGAGCATCACACAGAGGAGTATCACACAGAGGAGTATCACACAGAGGAGCATCACACAGAGGAGTATCACACAGAGGAGTATCACACAGAGGAGTATCACACAGAGGAGCATCACACAGAGGAGTATCACACAGAGGAGCATCACACAGAGGAGCATCACACAGAGGAGTATCACACAGAGGAGTATCACACAGAGGAGTATCACACAGAGGAGTATCACACAGAGGAGTATCACACAGAGGAGTATCACACAGATGAGTATCACACAGATGAGAATCACAAAGAGGAGTATCACACAGAGGAGTATCACACAGAGGAGCATCACACAGAGGAGTATCACACAGATGAGTATCACACAGATGAGAATCACAAAGAGGAGTATCACACAGAGGAGCATCACACAGTGGAGTATCACAGAGATGAGTATCACACAGAGGAGTATCACACAGATGAGTATCACACAGATGAGTATCACAAAGAGGAGTATCAAACAGAGGAGTATCACACAGAGGAGCATCACACAGTGGAGTATCACAGAGATGAGTATCACACAGAGGAGTATCACACAGATGAGTATCACACAGATGAGAATCACACAGATGAGTATCACAGATGAGTATCACACAGAGGAGTATCACAGAGAGGAGTATCAGAGATGAGTATCACACAGAGGAGTATCACACAGATGAGTATCACACAGATGAGTATCACACAGAGGAGTATCACAGATGAGTATCACACAGAGGAGTATCACAGAGAGGAGTATCAGAGATGAGTATCACACAGAGGAGTATCACACAGATGAGTATCACACAGAGGAGTATCACACAGAGGAGCATCACACAGAGGAGCATCACACAGAGGAGTATCACAGATGAGTATCACACAGATGAGTATCACAAAGAGGAGTATCACACAGAGGAGTATCACACAGAGGAGCATCACACAGTGGAGTATCACACAGATGAGTATCACACAGATGAGTATCACACAGAGGAGTATCACAGATGAGAATCACAGAGAGTATCACACAGAGGAGTATCACACAGAGGAGTATCACACAGAGGAGCATCACACAGAGGAGTATCACACAGATGAGTATCACACAGAGGAGTATCACACAGAAGAGTATCACACAGAGGAGTATCACACAGAGGAGCATTACACAGAGGAGTATCACACAGAGGAGTATCACACAGAAGAGTATCACACAGATGAGTATCACACAGATGAGTATCACACAGAAGAGTATCACACAGAGGAGTATCACACAGAAGAGTATCACACAGAGGAGTATCACACAGATGAGTATCACACAGAGGAGTATCACACAGAGGAGCATCACACAGAGGAGCATCACAGACGAGTATCACACAGAGGAGTATAACACAGAGGAGTATCACACAGAGGAGTATCACACAGAGTATCACACAGATGAGTATCACACAGAGGAGCATCACAAAGAGGAGTATCACACAGAGGAGTATCACACAGATGAGCATCACACAGAGGAGCATCACACAGAGGAGCATCACACAGAGGAGCATCACACAGAGGAGTATCACACAGAGGAGTATCACACAGAGGAGCATCACACAGAGGAGTATCACACGGAGGAGTATCACACAGATGAGCATCACACAGAGGAGCATCACACAGAGGAGCATCACACAGAGGAGCATCACACAGATGAGCATCACACAGAGGAGCATCACACAGAGGAGTATCACACAGTGGAGTATCACACAGATGAGCATCACACAGTGGAGCATCACACAGATGAGTATCACACAGATGAGTATGACACAGATGAATATCACACAGAGGAGCATCACACAGAGGAGCATCACACAGAGGAGTATCACATAGAGGAGCATCACACAGAGGAGCATCACACAGAGGAGTATCACATAGAGGAGCATCACACAGAGGAGCATCACACAGAGGAGCATCACACAGAGGAGTATCACACAGATGAGCATCACACAGATGAGCATCACACAGAGGAGCATCACACAGAGGAGCATCACACAGAGGAGCATCACACAGATGAGCATCACACAGATGAGTATCACACAGATGAGTATCACACAGAGGAGTATCACACAGAGGAGCATCACACAGAGGAGCATCACACAGAGGAGCATCACACAGAGGAGCATCACACAGTGGAGCATCACACAGAGGAGCATCACACAGAGGAGTATCACACAGATGAGCATCACACAGAGGAGCATCACACAGAGGAGTATCACACAGAGGAGCATCACACACTGGAGCATCACACAGAGGAGCATCACACAGAGGAGCATCACACACTGGAGCATCACACAGAGGAGCATCACACACTGGAGCATCACACAGAGGAGCATCACACAGAGGAGCATCACACAGAGGAGCATCACACAGAGGAGCATCACACAGATGAGTATCACACAGAGGAGCATCACACACTGGAGCATCACACAGAGGAGCATCACACAGATGAGTATCACACAGATGAGTATCACACAGAGGAGCATCACACAGAGGAGCATCACACAGATGAGTATCACACAGAGGAGCATCACACACTGGAGCATCACACAGAGGAGCATCACACAGAGGAGCATCACACAGTGGAGCATCACAAAGAGGAGCATCACACAGAGGAGCATCACACAGATGAGCATCACACAGAGGAGCATCACACAGTGGAGCATCACACAGAGGAGCATCACACAGAGGAGCATCACACAGAGGAGTATCACGAGTATCGAGTATCGAGTATCGTTCATTATTTTCCATAATGTAATGATAAAAATTAAACTTTCATATATTTTAGATTCATTGCACACCAACTGAAGTATTTCAGGTGTTTTATTGTTTTAATACTGATGATTTTGGCATACAGCTCATGAAAACCAAAAATTCCTTTCTCAAAAAATGAGCATATCATGAAAAGGTTCTCTAAACGAGCTGTTGACCTTATCATCTGAATCAACTAATTAACTCTAAACACCTGCAAAAGATTCCTGAGGCTTTTAAAAACTCCCAGCCTGTTTCATTACTCAAAACCGCAATCATGGGTAAGACTGCCGACCTGACTGCTGTCCAGAAGGCCATCATTGACACCCTCAAGCAAGAGGGTAAGACACAGAAAGACATTTCTGAACAAATCGGCTGTTCCCAGAGTGCTGTATCAAGTCACCTCAGTGGGAAGTCTGTGGGAAGGAAAAAGTGTGGCAAAAAACGCTGCACAACTAGAAGAGGTGATCGGAAGATTGTGGAGAAGGACCGATTCCAGACCTTGGGGGACCTGCGGAAGCAGTGGACTGAGTCTGGAGTAGAAACATCCAGAGCCACCGTGCACAGGCGTGTGCAGGAAATGGGCTACAGGTGCCGCATTCCCCAGGTCAAGCCACTTTTGAACCAGAAACAGCGGCAGAAGCGCCTGACCTGGGCTACAGAGAAGCAGCACTGGACTGTTGCTCAGTGGTTGCATGTCATACGGAAATCAAGGTGTCAGAGTCTGGAGGAAGACTGGGGAGAAGGAAATGCCAAAATGCCTGAAGTCCAGTGTCAAGTACCCACAGTCAGTGATGGTCTGGGGTGCCATGTCAGCTTGGTCCACTGTGTTTTATCAAGGGCTGGGTCAATGCAGCTAGCTATCAGGAGATTTTGGAGCACTTCATGCTTCCACCTGCTGAAAAGCTTTATGGAGATGAAGATTTCATTTTTCAGCACGACCTGGCACCTGCTCACAGTGCCAAAACCACTGGTAAATGGTTTACTGACCATGGTATTACTGTGCTCAATTGGCCTGCCAACTCTCCTGACCTGAACCCCATAGAGAATCTGTGGGATATTGTGAAGAGAAAGTTGAGAGACGCAAGACCCAACACTCTGGATGAGCTTAAGGCCGCTCTCGAAGCATCCTGGGCCTCCAGAACACCTCAGCAGTGCCACAGGCTGATTGCCTCCATGCCACGCCGCATTGAAGCAGTAATTTCTGCAAAAGGATTCCTGACCAAGTATTGAGTGCATAACTGAACATAATTATTTGAAGGTTGACTTTTTTTTTTGTATTAAAAACACTTCTTTTATTGGTCAGATGAAATATGATAATTTTTTGAGACAGGAATTTTGGGTTTTCATGAGCTGTATGCCAAAATCATCAGTATTAAAACAATAAAACACCTGAAATATTTCAGTTGGTGTGCAATGAATCTAAAATATATGAAAGTTAAATTTTTATCATTACATTTGGGAAAATAATGAACTTTATCACAATATGCTAATTTTTTGAGAAGGACCTGCATATGTGCAAAATCCAATGTTATACCAACCTATAATAAATTACAATGATAATCCTGCGTTTTGGTACTTTTTTGGATGCTAGATGCTGGATATACTCTATAAATACTGTGTGCAACTTTCTGCCACCTAGTGGCAATTAACTGAATAGCACATGCAGTAACTCATTTTTGCACCAAATGCTGGTCTTTTAATCAATTCTTTGTTTATTTTAGTTCAGACCATTGCTTTTTTGAAAAAGAAGCATCTTTATACGCAGACAGAAGTGTCGAGCTTGCGGTTTCACCTCTCAGAAAATTAAAGCACAGATGATGGAGGAAGAGCCGCTCAGAAGTGCTTCAGAACGAGCTGATGTCGGCATGTTAATTCTCTCTGTTATGACTCTCATAGGAGCAGAGCTTCACCTCATCTCTCTCTCTCTCTCTGTCTTTCTATCTCTGGAAAACTAACTATCAAAGTGCTCCTCTGATGCGCTGCTTCATTAATTAAGCCCAAATGTCGCTCCCTCCTCATAATGTAGGATTTTCTCCTGACTGAGCATTGCTGTGCTGGGACACAATACATCACCTAACATAGAGTTACTGGAGGCAATGTAAAGTCAACAGTTTACATTACATTCAGTTTACCAGATCAACGAGGCACTAGCTGCATGCTTTTATCCCTTCTGCAACCTTATGGACATTTTTCTCTGTTTCAGGTTTTTTTCATTAATTTTGCCTGTGTTAATGCCAACTGCATACATTTTGGCACAGGTGTGTATTTTTTATTGGAATTTTACTATTTCTCCCCAATTTCCTTTAAAAAATAGGTACACAAAATAGTTGCTATCAGGACCTTTTGGACAAAAATGTCCCCATTAAAACTGCAATTTCTAATCCCAGGACCATTTAACTATAAAATGATGCAATCTTTGTTAATAGGCTTTCATTCTGTTGGCAAGGCTTCAAAAATTAAATTTTTACTTTTTACTTTTACCAGATGGTGTCATTTTCTCAGGTTTGGCCTATAAAGCAAATTCTCACTTTATTCCTGTTTTCTGCTTATGCATATTATAGATCCAATTGGACAAATTATGCAGCTATAATTGTGTGGGTGCGTTGGGATGAATGTCAAAATGTGGTTTGTATGTGTATAATAAAAGAAATTGTATGCATGTGTGCGTTTGTGTGCTTGTAATATTTGAGAGAGAAAAACTGCCGGCATCTCATGGGGAAAATATGGTTTTGCGCTCAAACAAAATCTCACTGAAAGCTCATTTTTGGAGATATCAACTTCGAAGTTGAAACACGACTTATTTAGATTTCTTTTTAGCAATTTTAGAGTTTCAAGTTTCATAAAATATATATTTGATATAAAATATTGTTCATAAATCATTTTCATTAACTTAACATAACTTTTTTTGTTTCACTTTTTTTACTTCCACAATTCGGTAAATAATCAGTAAATTCTAGTTAAAACTATATATCGAACATATTTGAAAATACAGTTATTTAACATTCTAAGAGATTTGACTGATTCTGTCAAAATACATTTATAGCATTGAACATTTCCTGTTATTGACGTTACTTTTTATTGACAGTAATGGTGTTTACATTCATTTTTCAATGGATTATTTTCCATTTAACGGATTCATTCAAAAAACGTTTATTCGTTCAGGAACGAAACAAGTAACTTATCAGGGAATCGTTGAATTATTCACTCAACTGACTTGCTAACCTCTGAGATGCCCAGTGGTTGATTCAGCTCTTTCGTCTGGAATTATTTTAGTTGGAGGAGCAAAAATAGACTGGCAACTGTGTCTAAAATGTAAGTTACTCAATATTAAGGTCTTGTTTAATGGACACGGATTTGATTAGGACAGATTCGAACTGTGATCAGATAAAGATTGATTGTCAGTTTCTCCGTGCCCATGGATTAGAGGAATAAAATCACTCTTGCTCCTCTTAAAATATGAATATTGTATTGTTCTTGCGCAGTCACTCAAAATAGTGTTGTACCAAGAAATAGTTTAGAGCACACACATTTGCGTCTGACTTTAGGCTTTACTGGATGAACAATGCCCCAACATATGAAGAACTAACAACCAATCAGCATTCAGGATGCAAATCACCACACGTGGGCTGATACCGTTACAAACATGTCTTGTATTTCTACTGTTGTTTTATCGCAAGGGTGCCACTGGAGGGTTCTTGAGAACAACTGTGGCCTCAAGATGTGAAATACAAACATTCGCTTAGCGCTCATGGTGGCTTGTTGTGACACGTGACTACACTCAGCAAACACTCAAATCTGGGCTGACATAATCAAAGGTTGGTACGGTACAATTTTATATTGTTGTAATACAATCCTGCCAATCAGAGTGCAAGAGTTTATTTATTCTGACATTGCTTCAACCACATCACCTGTATGTCCATTGTATGTTATTATCGTGGACAGCAAACCAAATGTGTCGCCTTTGGCTTGCTCAGTTGGGGATATTCAAATTAATTAACCAATCATTAATACCATTGATCAGCCCTACCAAACGTGGATGTTTTTTACCACTAAGAAACAAACACTGTTATGTTATTTTGATTGATACTGTGAAGCTGCTTTGAGACAATTTATATTGTGAAAAGCGCTAAATAAATATACTTGACTTGACTTATCCAAATAAGTTTTCTTAGAATGAATGTCTTTCTGTTGCGTTCTGTTTGCTGACTGAAAACAACAAACCTGTATTGCGACTAGAATCTCGAACTGATGCCGTGTTAACGATTTGAATCATTTTAACTGTTTGATTCATCCTAACGGATCACTCAGAGCGGTTCCTGAATTTGGTTCACCCAAAAAAGGAAAATTATCCCAATACGTCTCCATATACATCGGGTCAGAGGTCACTCTTCCGCCGGGACTCGACTCACGCACAGTCCCTGGAGTCGTATGGATTACTTTTATGATGGATGGATGCACTTTTTTGGGGCTTCAAAATCTAATGTATAATTTATAAAGCTTAAGAAGAGTCAGGATATATTTTTTTAAATATAACTTCGATTGTGTTCAGCTGAAAGAAGAAAGTCATATAGTCATAAAGTTCTGTCATCATTTACACACCCTCATGTTGTTCCAAACAATGTTCCTGTTGAACAGAAAAGAAGATATTTTGAAGAATATGAGTAACCAAACAGGCCTAGAGCCCCATTGACTTCCATAGTATGATTTTCCATATGGTGTACATCAACGGTTTGGTTACCCATATTCTTCAAAATATCTTTTGCGTTTTTCCACTTTCGTTTTCATCCATCCATCCATTCTCCAAACCGCTTGTCCTAAACTTTCTGTGCCTACACTTACTGTTGATCATGTGGTGTATAATGATGTGTCACTTCATTAATGAAAGTCACTTAAATGAATTTTTTATATTGGATTTGTGAAAAGGTGTCTGGAGAGTGTAGATAATAGCAAACTTTCAATCACAAGACTGAGAGAATGTGTTTTAGGTGTGTGTGCGCTTGCATGTCGAGCATGTACTTCAGAAGATCTGAGAGATGGAGATAGGTGACAAAGGTACAAACATTATTCTCCTCCTGCTGTATTTTGAGGTCTTTATTACTGTCTAATGCACATCACTATTCATCCGCCGCTCTCTCAGAAACACACACACACACACACACACACATCGTCCTCTATTCACTGCTGAAGTAGACCACTCAGAATTCCACACTCGTTCTTACACAGAGAAAATGAGAGCGAGAAAGGGAGGCAGAGGTAGAAGGAAGGTGAAATAAAAGAGAGATCAAGGATGAAGCACACTGTCTCCAGCGCACCACAAAAATGTCACTACGGGCTCCGTTATAAATCACTGACCGCAGTGATGTGTTTACTCATTACACGAGGGGCAGGTTTGTCATCCAGAGTCTCATTGAGTCCGCCAGAACCCAAAGCCGAGGACTGAACGCTGATCTTATCCTCCCAGATAAAACACACCGTGCTCAGCTCAGCAACTAAACATTTGTCTCAGGCTTTAACTGAATTGTTTACAGAGAGCAGGTCGGTAGTAAAGTGCTGTGTTTTTTAGTCATAAACTGCTCACATATAAACTCACTTTTATAGATTATTGGGAGAATGCAACCCTATGAAGCCTTTCAGCTTTAGTTTTGGGACATTTTTCATGCACTTAAGTTTTAGTTGTTCTGTTGAGATTAATGTTATGGTTGGGGTCTTAGAGACTCTATGTGCAAGTGTGGTGTTTCGGTTCAAAGTACAGTCGATGTCCCCCATCAATGGAGTGGCTTGCACTGCCTTTTGTCCACCATGCACCTTTAGTTTCTCTGGCCACTTCATTTATGCACTCATAGACCACATGTAGCCCCGCCCCTTTTCAGCGATTGCGCATATTGTGCATAAAATCCGGTAAATAGGTACCTCAGTACTAAATTTAGTTATTTTTAAGCTACTTATTGTCTAAACAGGCAAATACACACAAAATATTGTCAAAATGCCGGTAGTCAGTTATGTTTTAGGTGAAAGTAAACAGTTGAGAAAGAAAACACGTGTAACAGTATAATGGATCCGTGCGTCACGTCTTAAAGTGACAGCAGCCTAATAAACCTGCTGCCAAATTATGAGATAATAATAAAATTATCAGGCGAAGGTCCTAGTCAGATCTGGAGTGTGTGTGTCCACGCGAAGCTCCTAGTCAGATCCGGATATGGCCTGGATTCGGCAGGCTGCGTGAAAACCTATCTACCCAGATCCCAAACAGAACATGAGGATGTTGAGGACAAGATGACATAAATTAAGATCAAGTACATTTAAAGCAAAGAGTACTGTTCATGGTTTGAAACTTATGTGCACTTCAGAGCCTCTAGTTGCTTTTACACATTAAACAAGGGCACTAATGCCTGGACCGTATTCACATCACCTCCACGGCATAAAAGACTCTCAGAAGACATTCATTTGTTTTCCTTCACTCTACATAAGCCTGACATAAAGAAACAGTCTATTTTTGTTGCTTATGATACATGAACACAGTTGTTTTAATATTTCAGAAAGACTGATACATGCAGCCTCGCAACTTTAATATGAGAAGTCAAGCAATCAGGCCTTGATTTAAATCTGACTGAAGGCGTAAAGCCCTGAGGAAAAGGAGGAGGGCAGGTCGCCGCAGAAGAAATGAATGTAATCCATCTTTGGGGCAGGGGTGAGATACAGGTCCACATCTCTGATACACACACACACACACATAAATATCTGGAGGCAAGCTGAAAATAGGGAGCTTATTAATGAGGATTTACCGTCTGCAGTCAGTTTTCTTGTAAATGACTGCCAAAGGAAGTTCATAAAGTCTTTTTGTTTCTGTATATAGTGAGCCAGCTGTGCACTGACAATAATATGCAGTGATGGAGGGCAGTCATATGTCTACCAAGAACATTTTCATGCCATCATCAAATAAAGGTGTCATGTTATAAAAATAAAGTTGTAAAGGACCATTTATAAAATGGACAGCTTTGACTCTACATTCTGATTGGATGAGATTCCTTTGAAGCTTTGGTAAAATACATTTAATTTTTAGTGAATGAAGAAAATACAGTGCAACCTACAGTATTTAGAGGGACGCTGTGTTTTGTAAGCCATGTCGCCATTACACTGAAGCAACCATTGAGATCCGATCTATAAAACCTGGCTTTAGAGACTGGAAGCATCTCTCCCAGTGTTGTGTTCAACACGCTGCTATACGGGCACATACACAGCGCTGGTCTAAAGGACACAGACACAGACATAAACCAGGATGGGGAAATATAACCAACCAGCGGCTCAAAGATGCTGTCAACAGTTCGTTTGTGGAAGGGACACAATAAAGTTTTATTTTTAGGTTTTACTCAAGTTTTAGGACAATAAAGCCCTCCCTACAACTACCCCTAACCATACCCGATTAACATTATTATATAACCGTCAGGCACTTTAATTCTACTTTTCACATTATTTTCTTCATATTTATTGAAAGTAAATGCCTTTCCAATCTGATATGCGATGGGAAAGGGATTAGAGCGAATTCGGCAAAAGGCAGACTTGAACTCTGGTTTGAACTCACTTCTTAAGTTTCTGTAACGCGCTTTACTGAGTGAGTTCACGTAGTGTAACAACAGCGCTTGTGTGTTGTACGTCTGAACGCAGGCTCACTATTGGCCGACGCTGGTCATGTGTGTGATGCTGGCCAATAGTGAGCCTACGTTCTGACGTACAACACACAAGCGCTGCTGTTACACTACGTGAACTCACTCAGAGGCCACACAGAAGAAAATTAATAGTTGAATAAAGTCGTTATTTTTATTTATTTTTCGCACAAAAAGTATTCTTGTCGCTTCATAAACTTGTGGTTGAGCCACTGTAGTCACTAGGACTATTTTAAACATTGTCTTTACTAACTTTCTGGGCCGGCAAGTTTCAATTACGTAGAAGCCTATGGAGGAGTGAGACAGCTTTCAGATTTAATCAAAAATATCTTCATTTGTGTTCCGAAGATGAACGAAAGTTTTACAGGGTTGGAACAACATGAGGGCGAGTAATTACTGACAGAATATACATTTTTGGGTGAACTATCCCTTTAAGGAGAGCTGTACCAGACTAACATGGTGTCGGCCCAGATCCGGTACGCGAGGAGGCCACATGTGCCAGATGTGGCGCGGATCTGGGCTGTTGCTGTCGGCGACACTACATTCAGGAATGAAGAAAATGACCTTATTGACCTTAATGACCTAAAGTATTGACGGATGATTTGATGAAAACATCCATTATGAATTGAGACGTCACTGGGCCCTGAAAGAGGAGGTGGCCCGCTGAGTTGGGCGATACGCTGATCGAGTCTACCATGGCCAAAGCATCGCTTGTCAAGGACATCTCTGGCCTGAAACAACTGTGGAATGATATAGTAGATCATGGCTCCAAACACCCGCTTTAAGGCTGACACATAACATCACTGTTGAGGATCCTGAACATGTGCTGTTTGTTCAGGAGTGGGAAAGAAAAGTATCAAATGGCAGGGCATTTCCGTCACGTGTAGAGAAGCTCGATGCATGCTCACGTGATGTCTTTTCAAGAATGAACCGTCTCCTACGGGCCCTCATCACAATTCACCTTTGGGTAAGCCCCGCCCCCATTAGTTACTGTTGCTACGTCCGACAACTTGATCTGGGCTGTGGTTTGGTATCAACATGGCTGAAATTGTATCAAACTTTTATAAAGCAGCAAATAAAGTGTCCGATAGAAGTAGGCAAGAGGGGCTGCAATATGCGTTCGAAGGCTATATTCAAGACATACTGGTGATACGCAAGGAACAACAAGGCATCCAAATAGAGGCAAAAGCAGACCGGTCACAGTCAAAAAGTGAACCACCGCATATCCTACTAATCGAGACGGAGGGTGGGACTCACAATATCAAGGAGCAACACTGTTCATGCAAAGCTGGGTAGGTCTCTATTCACTTCTATAATCGTTATTACAAAGCAAACGGACTACGCGAGTATAACGTTGTATTTATTAGCAGCGTGTGCTAGCGTATCAACAACCGTATGCTAGGTAACGTTAACGTTAGCTGACAAGGTGATGTTTTGGTAAGCTCCACAGGGTTTTGCGCGCACATCATCGGGCTTATCCATACCCTGGATCTCTGCAAGGCACAAAATATAAACACGTCCAAAGACGACACTTGTCAGGATTTGACTTCGAAAAAACGGAGACCCCCCTCCAGCCTCTCTGGGAAACGTGTATCTGTGTTACAAATGCCCCAGGCACAACGTTTAACCATATTTCTGAGAAAACTACGTCAGTAATAGCCTGCCGAGACGCCTGTGTTAAAGTCAATGGAGCGCTGTGAAAAAGTGTCGGACCTCTGTGGGAGCTCGTTCTTGGCGAGCTCCCACAGAGGTCGGGGACACTTTTCACACTTTTTGACTGTGTTTGGTCAATCTACATTCTAGGGTGTGGCTCAGCCAAAGGCGAATACCCATAACAAGCTGTTGCACTTTTTTTTCAACTGTAAATCAGACATAAAATTGTACAATGTTGACACACAGACTGAACTCTTTGTCCCTGCTCTCCTGTGAAAGAGAATTGACTGCCCAGACAGCAACATAGTTTCAGCCCAGATTCGGCCCACATCCGGTACTCACATCTGGAGTAGCGGATACACATCTGGAATCCACATGCGGAGGTGGCCCGGGTCTGGGCTGACACTATGTTGCTGTGTGGGTGAATCATTGGACTGTAATGACATCATTGCAGTGTTCAGCTCTAAGCCCCGTTGTCTCCAGTTATAATCATCAAAACTAAGCCAATCTACATTTTCCTACTATATACAGTAGTTGCCTAGTCACTGTTGTTTATTTCATGTTGTTTATGTGGCCGCTGAGCCAGACTATGAGCAAGAATTGTTTTTACACACTGTCCACTTCTGTCCTGCTGACTCTAAGCCGCATCACAAGCATTTCAGTGCCCAGTGTAGCCAGTGAAATAAAAACTGTCGAATAATGACTATTGAACATCGGTTTCAACCCGATCACACTAATTGCGTCTCTATAGCACGCAGTGTATTATCGTGTAATTTATACGCGAAAATGAGTTTTTACGTGCATAGGATACGCATGGGTTGGTTAGGGTAGGTTTAGTAGTGGCGTGGGTGCGTGTGTATTATTCGCATGGGTAGAATTAGTGGTGTGGGGTGCGTTTGTATTACACGCAAATGAACTGCGTATCAAATGCACGCGAAAATTGCGTATCCTATGCACGTAAAAACTCATTTTCGCGTATAAATTACACGATAACACACACTGCGTGCTATAGAGACGCATTTACGTGAGAACAGGCTGGTTATATAATATTGTTTGATAAAAGCCACTGCTGACAAACACACTTGCAGTTGCACATATTTTCAGATAATCAACCAGATACAGAAACCTCTTGCTTTCACAAACTAAGGTTACACTGAAGAGTCAATATTTATAATATACAATGTCAATATTTTGCCAAACTGTGACAACTATTGATTATATTGGGGCGTTTCTTTTTGCCGTGATCCTTCTCTGCCAGGATGATTCCATAATGTGTTAATAATCCT
>CM060633.1:1725827-1743327 GCA_030578275.1 Meda fulgida | reverse complement strand
TCATTTTTTTGAGAGAGATGCTAACGGTCTAATCAGATTCAATGATCTATGCTAAGCTATGCTAAAAGTGCTCGGCTGATCGGCTGAATGGATTCAAAAACGTCATATGCAAATTGCGCAATTTACAACTTGTGAACTTATTTTATTTTAAAAAGATCTGTATAAACCCATCCATTTACCTGCACATAGACCCTCGCCTTCAAGCAATCAGGACAGAAGTTGTCGAATATGGACAAAAGAGACGGATTAAAACACCAGGTGTAAACGGGAAAGACTACTTTTGATCCGATTGACCAACACAAATCTTAATATTACCAGGTGTAAAGGGCCAAAGAGGACCTAATATGCCCTTTTTTCAAAGTCTTGATTTTGTTTTTCGGCTCCTCTCTTCCCAGTCTGTCCCGAAAGCATCGATAGCCAACTGTGGTCACAAGTTCTGTCGTTATCAGCTCAGTTCAACGAGTCGTGTTTCCCAAAACCATCGTTCTAACGAACTTTCACACACAGCATCGCACAGTTGTGTGTGTGAGCGACAGATCTCGAGCTGCGGTTGGAAGAGTTTATAGTTTTCATGACGTGACTCAATAAATCCTGATCTTGAGCAAAATAAACAATCATACATTCAGTGCAATCTGTGTCTTATTTAGAATACATACAAATGTCATTTACGACTTTTAGTTTGTCAAGAGATTTGAAGTGTAGTTTTTGAAGAGTGCGCAAGTGTGAACGAGCTCTAGTGTGTAAGAACGAGTCTATGATTGAATCTGGAAATAAAGCAAAATAACTGAGAAAAATGAGAAATATTCCTCAGATGCATGTCTGTAATTTATAGCAAAACATCTAGCGTTAATTTGATCTCAAACAGATTCATTAAAAGTAGTTATTACTCCACCTCCTGTGTGACATCATTAACCAATGTGGTTGAACGACCAATTTGCGACAATACGGTTTCTGGAAACAGTCGTGACTGGCCAGCTGATTTCTCCAGCGATGCGTCGCACTATAGTAGTGAAGCAGCGAGTTACGGCGCTGTACGGGACACACACACCAGATTACTTCCTGTCTCTATGAAGCCCCTCCTCCTGAAAAGCGCACTGTGCTCTGATTGGTCGGCTGGAGCAGTGTGTTGTGATTGGTCGAGCGCTTCGAGTGTGTTTGGGAAATGTCCCGCCCCTTACCATAACCGCCATTTTAACACACTACTAACTCAGTAGCTCAGTAACTAACTAACACATGAAGTGAGCAGGTTTAAACAAGCCTTTGAAAGTACACTTGTGACAAGTGGCCCAGTCTCTACTATACAGATATAAACACGTAGGATATGACGAGTGTGTGTGTGTGTGTGTGTGTGTGTGGGGGGGGGGGGGGGGGGGGGGGGATGACTGTAGGAGAGTAACCATAACTCATAAAGAGGACAGAGGTCATGATGAGATATTATCTCACACACTTTTACGTGCACATAAACCCTGAAAACACTGGATAGAAATGTCAGATCACCTTCACTCGAATCAACCCTGAATCTACTGAATTGAGTCTGTGAAATCTGTGCAATTCTGTAGGAGATGAACCACTTTCAACATCTCCTCTGTTTATTCTTAGCAAACGCGACTGGCATTGTTACATTTGCCTTTTACATAATGTATGCGATACAAAGCTGGTAAACAATATGAATCACTACAAATGCATCCATTACAGACACGGGTTATATTACAGAGAGGGAATCTGGGCTCTTTATCAAGGCTGCATAGATTACTGCTAGAATGTAATTAAATTAATTATTTGTGATATGTTGTTGTTGTGAAATATTCCAGGGGTTTTCAGACTTGTTTTTATATCCCAAAAATCCCTTTGTGGGAGACTCTCTTCCTAAATATAAAGCTAGACATGTTCATGTACAAAGAAAATATTAAAGACAGTAAAACAAGAAAGTTTTTTTCTTCCCACCAGCGGTGACTAGAGAAAATTAATAATGATATATGTAATAATAATTGTAATTAATCTCATTACTTTCAACCAATCTTAAGTAAAATTTTATTTATTTTGATTCTATACCCACCAGTTGAGTACTTTTAGGAAATTAATAATATGTCTCATTACTTTCAAGCTATTTTAAGCAGAATTAAATTTTATTTCATTTATTTCATTTCATTATTAATATTTTTTTTACTACGCCCACCAGTAGAGTACTTTTAGAAAATAAACAATAATGTATTTAATAATAAATGTAATTGACTTCATTAATTTCCCCCAATCTTAGGTAGAATTCAACTTTTTTCAGACGTGAGGACGCGCTGTAGTTCTCGTCTACTGCAGCTCCAGTGTCGAGTTTGTGTCTAAAAGCCACAGTGGTTCTGTGTTAGACACAAACATAAAGATCTGAGACAGTAATGGGTCATTCTGCATTTTAAATGTGTCCACGTTGGGCTGAGCAACACCGACATCTCCTGTGCGACAGCTCTGAGATGAAGGACCTGCACTTGAACGCTCTGAGAAACAATGAAGCCTGTTCGTCCCTTAATTAAAACACGCCACCAGCTGTTCTGCCAGCAATTAAACATGAGCGCTGTGAAGGTGTGGTATTTATAGAGAGTTTGGGTGGCATTGCTTCTTTTACAGATGATTTGGCAAGCAGCTGCTGCCTTTTTGAAGCGGGATGTAAGTTAGTGCCATTCAGCCAAATCACTTTCTCTGTCTGTTTCGTCTCCTGATTTGGACGCCTCAGCGTCTCACTGATGCACAACAGACACAACTCACTTTCAGCTACACATCAGGTGATGAATTTACACACAGAGCTTTTTTTTTTACTGGGTGCCAAGATTTTCGCCAATGGAGACTCATTTTCAGTTGCACATTATGTGATGACTTTACACAAAAATATTATCTATGAGTGTTTGTATTATTTATTGATTTACGGTTAAGATGGTCTCTCTTCACCATGCTGAAACAAAGAGTATATTGTATGATGTAGGATAATCCTACTTGATATTTCTGCTTTGCAGGCTTTATCAATGTGACCATACTTTTTCTGTCTTATTGATGTATTTTATTTGCTTACAATTTTTTTTTTTTTTTTTTTACAGGGTGCCAAGACTTTTGCATGACATCCTGAACCTGCATCTCGGTGAGTTGAGTTGCATATTTCTGCATATGTTTTGCGGTAGAAAATCTGACTTCAAGTATTTTTCTATTGCACTTTTTTTCCAGGTGGGAAATTGGAAATTCCGACTTTCCGAGTTGAATATGTGTGAGCATTATGGGTATTCTGGAAAGTGTGATTCAGATACAGTATTTTTGTATTTTTTTTTAAATTATTTAAATATTTTTTGTCAGTTGCATGCAAGAATAAAGGAATAAAAAAGGAACATTTAGTCAAAAAAATACATTTGTTTTCCACAACTGTGATTCTTGCTTAAACACAAACATAGCCTATACAACAAATGCACTATATATTAATATATAGCAACTAATAATTACACACAAAATATTGTATTCTAGGGTTAAAGGAAACGTAAGTAAACTTGATAAATGGATACATTTTCATCAGATTTATTTTCTTAGTGTGAGTTGGTTTTTAAAAATTGTGTTACTCTTTATTTCGATGGTCCATTTTACAGTCTATAAATCTGCAACTACATGTCAGATAACCCTCAGTAGAGTATTAATAGACTGATGATTAATATCTGCTAACTCCTTATTCTGATGCTCCTCAACACACTTTCTACTGACTATAAGCAACTATTGCATCTACATGTGAACTTATTCTAACCTGAACCATAACCTCAAAGTCTACGAATACCCTAATGAAAGTTAGTTGACATGTAGTTGCAAAGTTACTTATAGTTAGTAGAATATCTAAAGTGGACCATTGAAATGCAGTTCCCCAATGTTATAGCATGTTATTTTAAAGTACAGTTGTGCCACTGCTTGCTTCCTCGTCGTTCATCTCCTCACTCAGGTTGAAGAGTGATTGCAGTTGGCACATGCACACTCACGCCGGGCGATCCCTTTCACTGCAGATTTATGGGATGCATTTAGGGAATGGTGTGTGGCAGATGGTACCGGAAATAAGGTTTTGTGAAGGGCTGCTCCTCCTCAGAGAGACATTTGGAGCCAAATGTGATAAAACACTTCAAGCGCACAAACAAAACCAGTACCGTCTCCGTGTATCGTTCATTCCCGTCCTGTCCTGCACTTTTGTGTCGAGTCTCACTCTTTCACAGCATCCAAATCCAGACCTTTTTTTTCTCCATGATGCTCTTTAGTTAATTTTGATCGAAAAATTGTACCTTCGGTTTTTTTTTTCTTTTCTTTTTTTTGGTCTTCATCTGAATGGTACGAGCCTTAGTAAAGGTTTTGGCACTGCTGTGTGAAAAAAAAAAATCATGGACATGATTCGAACAGGTTAGAAAGAGTCACACTTGTGCTCCTCGCGGTCAAGCATGAGCGCATTGGAAATGAGCGGGAGAGGTCTTTCCTCTAGTGGAAGCGTTTGGTACTGCAGCCGAGTTCAATCTTTTTGAGATTTCAGTTTCAAATTTTGAACACAACTTGTTTAGATTTATTTGGTTTGATTTTCCCACAGTTTTAGAGTAACACATGTTTTTGAAAATATATATTTCATATACATTGAATATTTATTTTAAAGTAGTATTTTAACAATTTTTCATAACAATAAACGTCAAATTCTGTAAAAAAAATGTAAGTTCACTTTTTAAAACTGTTTTCACTTCAGCAATAATCTGCTAAGTGTCATATTTGAAAAGAGATCGAACTTAAATCTGTAACTGTAAAGCATTCAAGATTTTCGAGTTTATGTTGGAAATTGTATTTTCAGGTCTATACTCAAAAAATGAATAAATTGATAATAAATAGAGCGAAAATATAATTTAGTACCATCAAATCCCCATAACATACAAAATATGAAATTAAATCACTATCAAACTAAAACATAGTGCATTCATTTAATTGAAAAAAAAACTACTTGATTTTTTCACGCACGCGAGGAGCCCAGACGGTTGCGCACTCCCAGAACTGTTGCCAGGTCAGTGAAATGTGCAGTCGAGGCTCTGGAGGTGAACGAGAGTGAGTGAAGATCCAGAGAGAAGACCAATGGGATTGACACCATGATTTCACTCATGAATGAAAACACACCTTGAGCCGGGGAGAAACGCGAGAAACAAGGTCACTCAGAAGAGTGTGTCAACTAAAGTCCCATCATTCCCTCTTCAGGCCCTTTCTATGACTGCTGCTGCTGCTGGTGTGTGTGTGTGTGTGTGTGTGTGTGTGTTCTGAAATAACCTGTCTCTTCAGACACAAGATCTTTTTTTTTACCTTTTACCTTTATTGTCATTGCATGGACAACGAAATGTGACATCTCTCATAGAAAACAAACTGCAGTATTCATCCATATTACCCACGCATAAAAACAATAAGTTAAAACAATAAAAACAATAAATATAGCTCAAAGTGTCTTGTGCGTCAATGGTGTACAGTGAATCAAAGTGTTTATTAGATTACTTTTTTCTATCAAAATAATGAAAAACAATGGGATGAATAGATATTTGTTCACTTTGTTTACTCATGAAGTTCATTGATTAAGAATATCAGTCTGTTTGGAAAATTGATGGATATCAGCGTTATTTTAGCATCATTGATGTACTATTATATAGTTTTTGATAATATTTTGAATCAGATTTTATTTTCATATTTTCCATTTTTAATTTAATTTTAATTTAGTTTTAGTCATTTTTGTGTGTTTTTGTCATTTTTATTGCATTCAGTTTTTTTTTCAAATATACTTTGTTTTCTTTAATTTTTCTTTATTAGTTTTAGATGACTTAGTTATTTTAGTACTTTAAGCTTTGGCAACTGAAATAAAACAAGTTTATATATTATTATAATTAAATATAATTTAAGTTTTAGTTTATATTGGTCTGGCTGAAATAGCAAAATAATGTTAGTAATAACAGCTTAAGTTAGATGAAGTTAATGTGAAATAAAAAAACAAATTGACACGTTTTAAGCACACTTAATAAAAATAAAATAAAAAAGCATTCATACATTTTACATGCATCAAACATATGAACAAAATGTAATTGCATCTTAAACAAAACATTTGTAAAATGTTGATGTTTTTTTTACATAAAGTATTATGTCGTTATTTGCTCGTGCAGAAGAGTGTTGTGTTGTTATGGCAACAGCGCATTCAGAACTTGAGTTACTCTCCTAATAAAACACATTGCACCCACTTTCTTCAGCTGCGGATCGGCATGGTCTCATGAAAGATGGAAGAGGCGCTGTAATGAGCTGTATTTGCGTTGGCTTCAGAGGCCCTGCGAGCTGTGGGAGGAGATGGGCCATACATTATTGAAGTCCACAGACGAGCATTGAAGGAGAAGACGGCTTCACTGATCCTCAATCTTTCCCTGAGACAAAGACGTCGCTGACATGGAGTTTCAGCAAGATCCCACCGAGCCGTCCTCACTGGAGGTCACTACCACATTACTGTTAGTACAGATGATCATCACCATGTGTAAACACACACCTGAGTTCCTCCTCGCGCTATCATAGCACATTTAGTTCATCAGAATACAAACCTTATTTGTGCTGTCTTTCTTTCTTTTCTTTTTAATGACTGCTTTGGGAATTCTTTAGAACATCCTCTAGTTCGTTCCTCAGTAAGTTCCTTACTATGATAATTATATATAGGCCTACTATAATAATAGGCTAATAATTACAACAACAAAATGATTGGAATAAGCGTACTTGAAAAAAAAACATATTTTTAATCCAAAATAGACCCCCTTTTTACAGCACCATTTTTTTTTCAGTGGAAATATTTTTTCTGCTCATTTTTTTAACATAGGAATTTAGAAAAAGTCTTTGTGAAAACGTTATAAGCCATGAACTGAGCCAATCCACTACGAGGTGAATCAAGAATGAATCTACAAACTTTGAATTTTTGTCCAATTTTCTAAAACTTTTTTCATTCAAATCAAATGTAGGTACAACAAGACTGTATTTAAAGGCGTTAGTGAGCGAACTACAACCCCATAAAGCATTGCAAATATAAAACCACTCAATTACAAATGTTGATTATAATAAACAATATATGTTAAGTTTATTGCAAAATATGCATATATTCCAACATTTAAGTATTTTGAGAGCATGAGACTCGATTCATGGGAGTGGGCGGAGCTAAACTGGTGGGGAAATTCCGCTTTTTTAACATTATTATTTAAAAAAAGGTGAAGTAATGCATGCTGACGGCTTCAGCAAAAGACAACACGATTGATTAACAGCCTAGCTCACAGCAGGGCTGACTTTAAAGGTTTATAAACGACTTTTCAAAATTAATTTCCCTGGATATTATACAATTTCCCGACTGTTGCACTCTGGGGTGGTTTACCTGTGAGTGCACTTCTCATGCTGACTCTAAGAATGATGGGAAATGTAATACTGACTAGAATTTTCTGGCCATCAACAGTCTTCATCAACAGTACACACACATGCAAACTATATTGTACCATCAAAATTCCCAGTTGCGATTTATTATGACCAGTACTAATATGCATTAAAAAGTCCAAAGTCTAATAAGCTTTTTCCCTGTTCCTGATGCACGATAAGCGATGAGAGCAATGGTGGACAGCACAATTTCACTGTTAAAATAGTTTAAATATTGATTTGTTTTGGTCACTCTTGAGTGCCTTAATAAGTCTTAAAGTATTATATTTCAAACTTCAAACAAGGAATAGTTAAATCACTAAAGATAACAAATGCTCTGTGTTGAGCATGACCAGGAATTATATAGAGATAATATAAACTTACAATCAATCAATACATTAATAAATAGAAAATATTGTATTGAATTATCATAACAGAAGCAATAAAGTCATACAGGTTTGAATGATGTCAAATGTTTTCCTTTTAAAGGAGAGCTTTCCATTGGCATTAACAATCATTCAGATGTGGTTTGTTCACAGCACATCCAAAACCTGCTCGAATGTCGAATAGAAGTGAAGGATTCTCTTCTGTACTTTAATGTACGCAGCAGAACGCACTGATATTGCCTCTCTGGACAAAACTGCATTTGACATTCACATGGACACGGTGACCGATCGCAGTGACTCAGCACATTTGCACTTCATCTGTTGCTCTGCCCGTCCTTTATCATAGCGTGAGGGAATATTAAAGGCCAGTGTGCCTCCGCTGGTAAAAAGCACAGAGACTGTAACGTCAGGGTGAGGTCAGCGTGATGAAGCATCGAGGTGAGATCGCCTGGCAGCGCAGAGCCTGAACATACGCATGCGATCCTGCTAACCGGCCGTTCAAACGCATGCCTTTGCTTGTGACCCTGCAGGATGGGAATAATTCATCACAAGCATCATGTTATATGGTCTTAGTCCTACAAAAGATGCGTCACTGAGGTTTCCGAAGCCTAGATGTCTCTAAAAAAATTCATACATTTTGCATATAAATTGCATATAAAATAAAACAGTTGAATGAAACAGTTGCGCTTTATTTCAATGGTCCACTTTAGACATTCTTCTAACTATAAGTACTGATGAAGTAATGTTTCACTCATAGTTAGCGCAGGCAGAAAACAAAAGAATAGGAGGTATCATCAGCAACACTTGCAATGGCTCAGCGATTTATGGCAGGTTAACAATCAAATATTCGTGTCACTGATGGTGGAGAACCTGTCAGCGATCAAAATATTGACTTTGAAGATGTTGAAACTGATTTGAGAATATGTTTGAGATCTCGGACATGAGCCAGATGCTGGGAAATGAGCTCTGACGAGGAAAGTGATGATGGTAAAACAAACTGAACCCTTCTATGCTCCAAAAGGTAAAAAATATATATATATATATTTCTACAAAATTGTTCTGTAACTGTTACTCTAATTCCAGGAGAGTTTTATATTACCGCGACAGGTAGAGCTCCATCAGTGTTAGATGGCGACTTAGGTCTCGCTAAAGCCCAAGTATGTAATAATGGTTGGCAAAACAGCTTTAAGGGCTCGCAGAATAAATGTATTGTTTTCACAATTATGGATTTATGCTGATCCTAAGCAATTTGAATAAGTGTACTTTAAAAATTTGGATTATTTAAATAAAATCAAATAGGTAAAAATAAACTATGGCATGACTTTGAGTGCAGAAATGTGACTGGTTTCATTCATGTATGACCGGAAAATATGAGTCACATCAAGTTTATTAGTCTGTTTTTTTAAAACTGTACTGAAAAATAACCTTAAAATGATACCATCTAAATTAACTGGTTTTATTTAACTCATAAATATTGCTGAATCGACTTAAATACATTAATGTATTCATTTTGTATGGGTTAAATCAAGTAAAGTGGAGGGAAACATGTAGCGCCAAACACTAGTCCCAAACAGAATGAAATTACTTCTTTTTTTAAACCTTAAAAAATCATGAAAATTGCATAAAAAGCTCACACAATGTTACTGTCCAGAGGCCACAATAAAGTGCAAAAGTGCAAAAAAGAGCAAGTTGCGCAAAACGTTTTCAGGGTCAGCCCTTCATCAGTGCCATGTGTTTCCGAGCTACACCTGCGCTCATTTACACAGCAGTAAATCGAGTAAAAACAGCTCTTTAAGGTCACTGTAAATGCATAAATCAGATGTGTATGTACGTATGCGATAGGATTTGCTCCTGGTCTGTCATCAGAGGTCGTCAGCACTGAGTTGAGCTGATATCTGGTTCTGCTTTGACCAGAGCGCTTCAGTGGTCATGCCTTCACTGTAATGCGATCAGCGCACACAGATTAAAGCCGCTCCTCCTTCGAAGGGTCTCATTGGAGATATCACTTATCTATACGCAGCTCTTCGTCTCTGTCACCAGGCCTTTCTAAAGCCAGAAGTGGCCGATATCGTCCTGCTCTTCCTCCTGTCTCCGCTGACATCCCCATTAGGCCGTTCCAGTTGATAAATGCCATGCAGATTATCAGAGGGTCTCTCCAGATCCCTGTCCCCTTCACAGCGCACTCGCCGTCTGAGGAGACTCACTCAGAGTTATTCACGAGGTTTACAGTGACCTCGCACAGACGCTTCTGATGCAGCTTCATACAGAAACACTGAAGACAAGGGAGAGATTATCAGTCCGCGGGAAGAAGGAAAAGCCTCTTTAAAATCCAGTTGTGCTCACTGAATCCATGTTGGCTTCATATGATTTTGAAAAACTTTTAGTACATTTTCAAGAACAGTTTCAAGTGGCTCATAATGGCTAAAAATGACTCTTAATCAGTATGCTCAGAATGGTTTTTAAATATTTATTTATTTACTCATATTAGTAGTATTATTGTTTTGTCATTTTACAGTCTGAGCTAACCGTGCCTTTTTATCTGGTATTTTTATATAGGCTATTATTGACATATTGACAGTCATGAGGGTCTATAATTTATTTGATTTGATTTTAACAGACTGAAGTCTTTCAAATATTATCAGACAGTAAAGCATTGTTAAACTGTTTGTTTTGAAAAAAATGTAATGAAAGGTTGTAAACTAACTGAATAATTTGATTGTTTGTGAAGACTAACATTTTGTGGTTTAATGTTATTTTTGAGCATTAATTTTCCTTCTTTATTTTCATTAATGTCAGAGTATGTTTGCACGTGTGTGTGTGTGCAGAGACTCAGGGAGGGTTGCTGGGAGAATGCAACATGTTCATTGAGCTGAGATGTTACAGTAATGATGATGAGACATCAAATGTGTGCAGTTGGCATAATCTTTACAAGGAAAACTGATGCAAATGTACCACAAATGTATAGGGATAGTTTCTTAATGTGGAAAGTGGATTGTTCCATGTGTAAACATTAGGTATACGCAGGGGCGAAAGTTTCATCTAAATGTTGGGGGGGGGGGGGACAATAAACATAACATTTCTCAATAGTAATTATATTATTAACAATACACATATTTTATTGATATTTTAGGGGGGGACAACCCTCAGATAGGGGTTCAACAATTCAACAATAATGGGGAAAAGCATGATTTTCAAATCTACAGTTTGATGATTTTCTTTCCTTTAATATGATAAATAATAATAAATATGATAATAAAATCCCATAATGAATTTTAATACAGAAAATAAAAATATGCAAACTTTGAATGTAGTTTCAAATAAAGTAATGCACTGTAAAAAAAATAATAATAATAAAACACAGATCATTGTAGTACGTTTTACAAGAAAAAATAATTTCAGTCTTCTGTGTCACTTGCTGTCACAGTTTCCCCGGTGTTTTGTTTTCACAGACTTTTATTTTGTAGTGTATTTTCTGTTCCCATTATTTCCGGTGTTTCCTTCCTGTGTTTAGTTCCTGTTTACTTTCTGTCCTTGTTCATTACCATAGTCATTGATTACCCTCACCTGTGCCTTGTTATCCAAAGTGTTCATATCCATTTACACTGCTATTAAGATGCGTTTGGGTGATCGGATCACGAGACGAGGGAGACACATGCCCGTTTACACCTGGTGTTTTAATACGGCTCTTTTGTCCACTTCTTGTTTCTACAACATTTTTTTTTTCAGTGTAGATCCGAAAAAAAGAAAGTCACATGATGGACATGTTTTTCACTCTAATTGTACTTTAGATTTCTTTTACCTTTGACAATCTATTTGTGTTTCTCTTTTAGGCCTTCAAAACTCTCTCAAATATCACTGAGATCTCCACTTGTCTCCAGAAATCGCTGTTTGCTAAATAATATTGTTGTAAAACATGTGGAACGCTGTTCTAACTGCCTTCATCTGCCTGTCGCACTTGAACAAGACCATCTATCAGTATCAGTGATGTTTATTGTGTGAGAGGAACACGTCGTGTAGCAGGAGCTGTCAGCAGTGAACTGGAGAGTCCTGCTTTTATGCTTATTTGCATCCATTTTGAAAAGATAGAGCAGTAGATTAATATGAATAAATCTAAGAAGAGTTAAAGTTTGGCAGTAAGATTTATCACAAAGGCTTTTTAGTTTTTTCATTATTATTATTGTTAATCAAAAATACAGTAAAAACAGTACTATTGTGAAATTTTATTCCATTTTAAAATAGCTGTGTTCTATGTGTATTTCCAGCATCATTACTCCAGTCTTCAGTGTCACATGATCCTCCAGAAATCACTCTAATATGATGATCTGATGATCAAGAAACATTTATGATTATTATCAGTGTTGAAAACAGCTGTGTTGGTTTATTTTTCTGTGGAAACATTATTTCCCGGGTTATTTGCTGAATAGAAAGTTCACAAGAACAGCATTTATTTAAAATTTAAATATTTTCGTTACATTATAAATGTCACTTTTGACCAATGTAATGAGTCCATGCTAAATAAAAAATGTTTTTCCAAAATATGTGTATGCATGTTGTATAAATACTATATGCCATAAGACACTGAATACACAGAAAATTGAAAGTAAGATGGCTGAACAGAGCCAAAAACTTTTTTTATAATAACAATCTTTTGTTGATTTTCAGAATTGTTCTATTTAGGAGGATCTCCGAGAGATACACAAAGGAAAAGAAAGTGAGAATGACAGCGCCGTGGAGAGCTGAGATTACCAGCCCGATAACAAAACCTTTGCTCCAACACATTCACATCACACCAATTGCAAAAGCTGTCATTTCCATGCAAATGACAAAACAGAATACCAGTCATCTTCCGTATTTTGCGAGTCCTTCCTGTTCAAGCCATGCTGTTTTATTTGATTTTGCCGTTTTTTGCCAAAGTTCCCGTTCAGCGTTACTTTCAAAGGGTCTCTCTCTCTCTCTCTCTCTCTCTCTCTCTCTCTCTCTCTCTCTCTCTCTCTCTCTCTCTCATGTTGTGAGTCTGCGTGTCCTTTGGTTTCATCCACTTCACTGCTCCGCAGGGATACAGATGGTTGCGATAGCAGTCACATTTGTGTTGCTCAAGCCCTGATCATATGCCAAGCAGTGCGACAACCCCATTAATCTCCCTTATCAGTGTGGCAGTCGAGCGGAGTCCTGCGCTGCTCACTTTGCATGAGGCCAACGCTAACCAACGGAGGTAGAATAAACCCGCTGAATTACCCGTCTCTGAATGGACATTCCCTCGCTTCTGCTCCTCTGACCTCTCCGTTATTGTATTTCTTTCTAGACGCTTTCTTCTCCCCCCCTTTAAACCAGTGGCTTGACAATTTCGTAATTTGTGTCGTGTGATAAAAAGCTAATTAACTTATAGAAGATGTCTTATCGCCTGCGCTCCTCCACGCTAACAGCCGAATGACCTTGATAACATCAGAAGTGCATGTTGATTTTCTCAAGTTGTTGAAGCCGTACTGTTAGTCGGCACGAGAAAGGAATGATTAATGGCATTGCGCGCTAAAGGATGTGAGAAGATGGCTTAGATAAAGAAAGCCTTGAGCCATTATTGTCCAACGAGTGTTTTTTGAAGACGCTGCCGCCGATAAGCTCTGTGGAGAATATTTGCAATGATCATCATGTACAGAAGGGCTGTCACTATGATGAAAAACCACGATCTGAACTTAAATGATCAATTATCACATGGACACCAGTGTTGGGGGAAACGCATTACAAGTAACTTGAGTTCTGTAATCAGATTACTTTTTCAGGTAAAGTAATGGATTACTTTTAAAATTTACAACACAATAGTTACTTTTTCAAATAAGCAACACAAGTTACTTTGTTTTCCCATTTATTGGCTGACATCTCTCAAGACCCAATGTCGACAAAGATCGTAAGTGCAGAGGTGTTGTGTGTGAACATGATGGTTATCGTAGTTCTAGAAATGTGAGCGTTACTCATCTCACCTGCACAAAATTCAGGATTCCTCAAAATGAATAAAATCAGTCAAATGCAAAATCAGAATATGCAAACCTCCAATGATTAAATATGTCAAGTAAAACAATTATTTGTACTATATTTACTTTTAATTGACTACTAAAAATGACTTTATATTTTTAGTTTTTATCGGTGAAGTACGTGTTGAAAGTAAAAAAAATAAAATTGAGCTGCATGTGAATTTGCACTTCCTTCAGCCTGAGGCTTATTATTTACATTTCGGTGTTGGTGGTCTTTACATTTGCCCAAAAATAGCACTTTTTTTGTTATAAAATCCCGAGACCAGGTGAAAAAACACAATGCAAAAGTAATATAACACATTACTTGGCTTAAAAAGTAACTACGTAATGCAATTAGTTAATTTCTAAGGGAGTAATGCAATACTGTAATGCATTGCTTTTCAAAGTAACTTTCCCCAGCACTGATGGACACAACATGTGCATGTGTCAAATACAGCAATGTCTCGCATGCACATCTGACGTGGTCTATGGAGCAGATTTCGACATCATGCTCACCACAGCAAGGTCAGAAGTAATTAGTGGAGCTTCTGTGTTATGGAAGAATCATTAAAACTAAACGATTTTTAGTTCCTAGAAGAGGTGAACACTCCTGATCAAACCCACCGAGGCCAACGCTGCTTCACAGAACAGATTTCCTCGGATACTTCTGTTTGCTGGATATATTGAGATTCTGCTGTCCATGCAGGAAATTTATCTTTGTCTGCGATTTTGTGCTGTCTGGTTTAGCACCCTACAGCTTAGCTAGCTGAGCTAGCAGAGGAAGAACGGGGATGAAGGCACATTTGTTTGAGTTACGACTAGCACAGGACAGGCGAGGACCTAAATAGCTTTCCGGCTGTGGAGACAGTCTTCAGGTATTTGCCACCGGGGCTTATGCTTACAGTGACCTGGCCGGTGAATGATGCTCTTTTTCACCGCAGAAGCAGCGAGCAGATGCTAGCTAGACGAGAGGAATCATTCCTGGTGCGCTCTGGTGTTTGCTCTCTCCACGAGGCCTGTGCTCACGCCACTCTTTCTGCAGAGATCCATGTGTTATTTATTCATTCAGAAACTTCTCAGAGACGTGATACTCGTTGTTTTCGTACAGACCTATAAATAAATGTAAAAACAACAAATAATAATAATAATGCATTTCAGAATTCATTTTTTTTTTCAAATTTTCTTAAAGTATCAAGCAAAAAAAAAATATTGATATTAAAGTCACCTTAAAATTTAAAGTTTAAATTCATTTTTGTAATGGAGTATTGCAGTTTTTATTATAAATTATGTATCTGTATTACATGCATGTTTAGTTGGTTTCACTGGCTGGAGTTTCACTTGGATATTCAGCACAATAGGGAAGAAAAGGCAAGCAAAACATCTGATTCATGCCAAATTTCATGAATTAATTTCTAAATATATTGTATTTTCATATTTTATGGCATAATTTCAAAAAGGCATGAAAACCTCATCATATAGTTTTACAAATAATTCATGTCTATGAGTCTTTTATCTTGCGTGTGTTTTTTAAAAGTATAATTTGTTTAAAGATTTGGACACTTTTATGCCATTACTTATGCACAAACAGACAGATATTGCTTTAGGCTTTGTCTCATTATGAGAAAGACAGCATGTTGACATCTTATTTATTTAGCAGCTTCCTTTTCTACATGCTAATTACACAAGAAGTGTTTCTACTCCTGGCTAACCTCTGTCCAGTGATGAATGAGATTTACCTTTTCTGGCCAAGTGAACTAATGACCACGCACACACACACACACGCACACACACACTGCTTGGTCCTGATGGCATTGAGGGAAGGGAACTATAAAGTCTTCTGTTATATAGAACGAGCTCTAGTGTGTTTGTAAGGATTTTCTTATTTTCCTGCACTAAGAGAATACAGTGCATAGTATACAGGTCCTTCTCAAAAAATTTGCGTATTGTGATAAAGTTCATTATTTTCCATAATTTAATGATAAAAATTCAACTTTCATATATTTTAGATTCATTGCACACCGACTGAAATATTTCAGGTGTTTTATTGTTTTAATACTGATGATTTTGGCACACAGCTCATGAAAACCCAAAATTCCTGTCTCAAAAAATTAGCATATCATGAAAAGGTTCTCTAAACGAGCTATTAACCTAATCATCTGAATCAACTAATTAACTCTAAACACCTGCAAAAGATTCCTGAGGCTTTTAAAAACTCCCAGCCTGTTTCATTACTCAAAACCGCAATCATGGGTAAGACTGCCGACCTGACTGCTGTCCAGAAGGCCATCATTGACACCCTCAAGCAAGAGGGTAAGACACAGAAAGACATTTCTGAACAAATAGGCTGTTCCCAGAGTGCTGTATCAAGGCACCTCCGTGGGAAGTCTGTGGGAAGGAAAAAGTGTGGCAAAAAACGCTGCACAACGAGAAGAGGTGACCGGACCCTGAGGAAGATTGTGGAGAAGGACCGATTCCAGACCTTGGGGGACCTGCGGAAGCAGTGGACTGAGTCTGGAGTAGAAACATCCAGAGCCACCGTGCACAGGCGTGTGCAGGAAATGGGCTACAGGTGCCGCATTCCCCAGGTCAAGCCACTTTTGAACCAGAAACAGCGGCAGAAGCGCCTGACCTGGGCTACAGAGAAGCAGCACTGGACTGTTGCTCAGTGGTTGCATGTCATTCGGAAATCAAGGTGCCAGAGTCTGGAGGAAGACTGGGGAGAAGGAAATGCCAAAATGCCTGAAGTCCAGTGTCAAGTACCCACAGTCAGTGATGGTCTGGGGTGCCATGTCAGCTGCTGGTGTTGGTCCACTGTGTTTTATCAAGGGCAGGGTCAATGCAGCTAGCTATCAGGAGATTTTGGAGCACTTCATGCTTCCACCTCCTGAAAAGCTTTATGGAGATGAAGATTTCATTTTTCAGCACGACCTGGCACCTGCTCACAGTGCCAAAACCACTGGTAAATGGTTTACTGACCATGGTATTACTGTGCTCAATTGGCCTGCCAACTCTCCTGACCTGAACCCCATAGAGAATCTGTGGGATATTGTGAAGAGAAAGTTGAGAGATGCAAGACCCAACACTCTGGATGAGCTTAAGGCCGCTCTCGAAGCATCCTGGGCCTCCAGAACACCTCAGCAGTGCCACAGGCTGATTGCCTCCATGCCACGCCGCATTGAAGCAGTCATTTCTGCAAAAGGATTCCCCACCAAGTATTGAGTGCATAACTGAACATAATTATTTGAAGGTTGACTTTTTTTGTATTAAAAACACTTCTTTTATTGATCGGATGAAATACGCTAATTTTTTGAGACAGGAATTTGGGGTTTTCATGAGCTGTATGCCAAAATCATCAGTATTAAAACAATAAAAGACCTGAAATATTTCAGTTGGTGTGCAATGAATCTAAAATATATGAAACTTAATTTTTTATCATTACATTAGGGAAAATAATGAACTTTATCAAAATATGCTAATTTTTTGAGAAGGACCTGTATATAGTATACTGTAGTTGTTGGACACTAGGTGGCGCTATAATAAGCACCTTTGCATTTTGGACTATAACTCTAGAACTGTAATGGCTAGAGACTTTAGAATCAAAGTCAGCGAAATGTTTCTCTCCAATTTTGATCTCTGTCATGAAAATGTTTGGGTTTTTCGAAAAAT
>CM060633.1:1713327-1720827 GCA_030578275.1 Meda fulgida | reverse complement strand
GATCGATGAAGAAAGACAAGAAGAGATTTTTTATATTAAATATATATATTTGCATTTTGCTTTTTTAATGTCAGACTTTGAAGTCATAGAAATATTTTATCTCATACCCTCTTTCATCTAGTTAACATGCATTTCTCTATATTTTAGATGGAAAATCTTTAAAAAAAAGGTCTAATTTGCAAACCTTAATTATTGCATTAGTAGTATGACATGTATTTCTAACATCGTTTATTAAACTTGGTTAATGTTTGTTAATAAAATGCACTGTTCGTTCATGACAGATGTTAGATACAACTTTTGATTTGAAAAATGCATTAGTAATGTTGAAATTAACTTTAACTTAGAATAATATACCCTGTAGAAGTGTTGTTCATTGTATAAGTTCATGTTAGTGTTAATAAATTACTATGACATAATATTATAGTATTCTTTTTTTTTTCAAAAACATCATTCTGACCAAACAGTCCTGCAGCCAAAATATTTATCCAGAAAATGTGTGAATTATTTTTTGTTTATGAAATGCATGTAACAAAAAATGTTTTTTCCCCCAAAGCACTTAGAAAAATAAAGGATGACACAAACAAATCACAGTTTCACAAAAATTAATCAAACTCACTAACTCTGCTGCCATTTTTGCACTAGATGAATGAAATAATTATTAAATCATGTCTCAAACTCTCTTACTCACAAGATGAGGAGGAATTGCAAAATTAGTCTGACACATTTATTATGAAACTTAATGAGCAAATAAAAAGCACATTAAAATCATTGTGCTGTTTACAAAGTGGCTTCATTTGATATAAAATGCTGTAAAATAAAAAGTGCAATAAAGCACTTAAAAGCAGCAGCAGATGGATGGCTTCAATTTATAATACCCTGATCATTTAAAGAATACAGGTTTAGATGTGTGTGTGTGTGTGTGTGTGTGTGTGTGTGTGTGTGTGTGTGTGTGTGTTTGTGTATGTGTGTGTTTGTGTGCATGTGTTTGTGTGTGTGTGCATGTGTTTGTGTGTGTGTGTGTGTTTGTGTTTCTGTTTGTTTGTGTTTGTGTGTGTGTGTCTGCGCTCCTGTAAACTAGCATCCATGATCCAGCGCTGTTTCTCCGGCACACATGTCAGCATTGATGCGTCCGCTGGATGTTCTCTTAAACCTGTGCATTTGTTCCTTCACCTTGAGTCGTGGCTGGAAACCTGCCAACACACTTTCAGCCAATTTGCGTCACACTAACAGTGCGCTGTGTTTTCTTAACTGGATTGTCACAATGGTGGCGAGGGTTATCTAACCAGAGTGTCTCTAAATTGCAGACTAACTCACCAGGTACTCAAGGGATGCTTTCAAAGTCTTCGTGACACGTTTACAGGAGCTTCCTCATGGTGTGACGTTGAAAAGCGATATGGACTGTGTGGACGCGACGTATGCATACATTTAACATACATTTATGGTATCTGGATCACTTGAGCACAGGTGTGAATGAAGGTATTTCAATGAGTTGCAACATTGATAATAATCAAGGTATGTTTTACATAAAGTAAGGTTCTAGCTTAAAATCAATGCTGTTCTTTTGACCTTTCTGTTCATCAAAGAATCCTGAAAAAAGCTGTAAATAATAATAATAATGTTAAATAAATAAATAAATAAATAATAATAAATGTTTATTGAGCAGCAAATCATCATATTATGATGATTTCTGAAGGATCATGTGACACTGAAGACTGGAGTAATGATGCTGAAAATTTTAATAATATTTCCCAATTTTACTGTTTTTATTGTATTTTTGACCAAATGTTCACATTTATTTAATGCATTATAACCTTTTTAATTCTGTTCTATGTGATTTCTGGAGCCCGATTCAACTTTACTAATACAGTCCTGAATTCTGACATGACTAATAATATAAAATGCAGTCTAATTGTCCTCCTACAACCTCAACTCAATTTCCCTCCATCTTTCCCTCCACACTCTGATGGCCTAGAAAATATTCATATCACAAGACGTTCAATTAAGCTGCATCTGAGACCGATTTATGAGAGCTCGTAAAACAGAGCGTAGTAACACCAATCTGTGACCTAATTTCAAGTTTCACCTCGACGTACCCTGAATTTACAGTCTATATCGGCCCTGTTCATCCCTGCATCCAAAGAGTTCACTAAATGTGCAGATCCACATCTCTAAAACTACGACAGAAGCCCGTAGATCAGAATCAGTCGACGTTGTGTTATCTATCTGATGAGAATGTATTAACAGAGGACGGCTTGTTTGAAGAGTGTGGCCTGTAAGATCTGATGGGCAAAGGACAGTGATTTGTATTTCTCTCTCTCTTTGATGGAAGGCTTTCTATTAGCACTGCCCCAGATCAAGAAACACACAGAGACCAAAGCAGCCACATTACTCATTCAGCGTCCTGCATGCATAATGGAACAGCTTAATATATATATTCAGTCAAGCTGGTGTTTCTAAAAGCTGTTAGATTAGAATCAGTCTGAAAATCAATGTTGATTTATTTTTATTAAGGGAAAGGCGACATGAGTAGACATAAACAGGATTGGGCATTGTGTTTGCAAGAGTCCTTTAGTAAATTTGGAGATATGTGTGATTTGTGCAGCGATTATACTGTGGGTCAGTGTATCATTGACCACGAGAAAAAAAGAGAGGAATCAAGAATGCAGTTTTAGAAAAACAGAGGGCCAAAATCCTTCCACAGCACTTTTGCCCCCAAAGGGTTTATAGGAAGAGCACTAATAATGTACAGTCAGCCATACATTATCAGAAAATAATGACCAGGACCCTGACCCGCAGCACGGGTCTCGTGTCGCCCTTTATAATCACTGCTGACGCTTTTGCAGGGATGCTTACCAAACTGAAATATATTATGGACATGAAATATTGATTAAAAAACATATATATATATATATTATTAATAGATTGATATAAAGTGTTTAAAGAGGAAAAAGCTAGTGCTGTGGCCAACAGCAGCAGCCAGGCTAAGACTGGGAGTCTTTCGACGGGGAGATAGACCAAGTCCTAGAGTCTGTTTTCGCGGGTGACATTGGCAGGAAGATAAAGGCAACGTCCAATATCTTCTGGAATATGGGAGTAGAGCGTTTTGGCACAGAGCAGAGACAGACCAAAGACCCGCAGCATTCTGGAGAGAACAGGCACTCAAGGGAAATTGCAAAACTCAGAGGCGATTGGAGAAGACTGAGGAAGGTTTTTCAGCAGGCTCCTGAAGATGAAAAACCTGCCCTTGAAGAGATGCAAGATAACGTTAGGGATTACATAAAGATCTTGCGCCGAGTGGAGTGCCAGCGAAGGGATAGAAGGAGGCGGCAAAAGGAGAGGGTCAAGTTCACATAAAAAAACCTTCAAGTACCTGTCAGGGCTTCTTGGAGCAAAAAGATCAGGAGTGCTAAAGGCCCAGAAGGAGGAGGTAGAAGAGCACCTCCGTAAAGTGCACAGTGACCCAAGGTGAGAGGAAGAACTCGACCTGGAAGGAGGAGTCGACCATCTCCTTTGATGACGGAGAGCCCAGATGGCAGGAAGTCAACAACTTCATCCGAAAGGCAAGGGGAAGATCTACACCTTGGCCGAATGGAATTCCGTACAGAGTTTACAAGAACTGTGAGGCTGAAGAGACGTCTTTGGAGGCTACTTAAGGTAGTGTGGAGGAAGAACCATCTGCCAGACAGTTTTCTTATTGCCAAGGGCTGCTTCATCCCCAAGCAGGAGGACTCTTCCAGCTTGAAAGACTTCCGCACAATCTCGCTGTGGAATGTGGAGGGGAAGGTGTTTTTGTCTTGGCGAAGAGGCTGACCCAGTTCTTGATTAACAACAAGTACATTGACACCTCTGTACAGAAAGGCGGAGTACCAGGAGTCCCAAGTTGCATCGAGCACAACAGCGTCATCTCCAAGATCATCGAGGACGCTAAGAGGAACCAGGGAGATCTAGCAGTCCTGTGGCTTGACCTAACGAATGCTTATTGCACAGTGCCGCACAAGTTGGTTGACCACACACTCAGAGCCTATCATGTCCCCCTGAAGGTACAGATGCTCCTCTGGAACTACTTCGGGCACTTCAAGATGCGCTTCACCTCTGGTGACTTCACTTCCAACTGGCAGAGATTGGAGGTCAGAATCATAACTGGGTGTACCATCTCTGCCATTAACCTCCTCATGGACAGCTCTGCTGTCAGGTGGAGTCCAACAGGTCCCAGTCAGGGCCTTTATGAATGACTTGACAATAAGAGCGAGGTCAGTCTCGGAGGGCAAAATGACAGAAAATCGAGAAGCTTGGTACTGAAGCTTAGGGAGGTAGTACAGAGCCGACCTGACTGACAAAGCGAGCATGAAGGAGATGCTCAACCAAGCAGAAAAATGGCTGAAAGCCCTGGAGAGGAGTGGCCTGCCCGGCAAGTACAAGGTATGGTGCTACCAACACAGTATTCAAATTTAAATAGCCAATTACATCAGTTTTGGAGGAATTTAAGACAGCCAAAGTTCGGTTGGTCATGATGTTGCGCAACACTAATGATCAGGTTGTGCAACAGGCCAACATCGTAGTGAAGACGGGACGAAAGTGGACGGCCAGCGGCGCTCTGAGGGAAGCGGAGGAGTGCTTACACCATGCAGACATCATGGGCACAGTGACCCAGGGGAGGCTAGGCCTGAGAGCCATCACCCGAGCAAGCTGGAAGGAGGCAAAGGCAAAGGACCGGAAAGGGATGGTGCAGAAGGAGATTCGGGCTGTGGAGGAAGAGAGTAGACAAGCCAGGGCAGTAGCCATGAAACAGCAAGGCAGCTGGACCCAGTGGGGAAGTGTCCGAGGAAGATCCCTCAGTTGGAAGGACATCTGGAATATGGAAGGGCATCAAATAGAGTTCCTCCTTTTCTCCGTGTACGATGTTCTGCCAACACCAACAAACCTCCAAAGATGGAGACTGACAGTGGACCCCTCCTGTGCGCTGTGCAAGAGACCATTACAACTCAGAACATATAAAAAAAATTGTCAGTCCATTACAACCCAGAAAATACTGGGAAAGTAGTCAGTCACAACCCAAAATCAGCAACAGCATAAACACTGTAACACTATTATTTTTTTAATTGTAATCAATCCAAAATTATAACAAATCTGCAATCCAGGTTACTTTTTTGTTCACATTTTAAGTCACTTAGTTACTCTGACTTGCATCGAGAACGTGGAGTGATACGAGAGACGTGAAAGTAGCTCCGGTATCTTGCTGTCACGATTTGGTTTTGTTTCATGTCTGTCATGTGATCCCCTGTTCTAGTCATGTGATCCAGATGTGTTCTGTATTGTCATGTTGTCATTAATCCTTGTGTATTTAAACCCTCATGTTCCTCGTCAAGTATTGTTTCCTGTTGCCACTGTTGGTAAGCGTCATGTCCACGTTTATGTTTTGAGTTCATGCCATGTCATGCCTTTGTTTTATGTTTGATCATGTTTTATAAATAAACTGCACTTCTGTTCTCTACATTCTTGACTTCAGTAGATTACTTTACACTTGCCTTGAACAACAAAATATCCAGAAAAATACCTTCAATTGTTTCAATATAAACCACATTTAACCATTGAATGCATGCAATAATCAGGTATTGCGGAGGGCAATGTAATAAAATACATAATTCATAATTCATTTGCGCAGTGAAAATTCATGGAAATGGAGAATACATTTATGACTGGTACTTTCATCACATCAAATTTTTAATTCCAACTGTGGGACGTTTGTAGACGTCTCTTAACAGGTAAAAAGGGAACGTTATATTCTCTGCATTTAAACAGCTTGTCTCCATCAAAAATTCAATTACATTTAGGGCATTTCTCATTTTAGGGATGTACAGTAGACAACAGCCTCAAATCTTCCTGATGTGATGAGCTGTAATTCTCAAACAGTGATGGTGTAATAATCACACACTTGTCAGATATGTGAACCCAAGCGTTAGATGCAACTCAAAATCCCGAGCACCTCTAGTCCTATGGGATACTGTAAGGGGTTATACAGTCAAAGACCCAGAACCACATATTTGAAAGAAGACCCGGAGTCAGAATTATAATAAATTAAAGAAAAGTTTTACTGAAGATAGTTTGCCGTTTCATCAGCAGAAGTCAGCTTCAAGACTCACACAGGAGTTCGTAGGCCACCCCGCTTATAGTTACAAAGATCACAGCAGTTACAGTATACCATTTTCAAGGTCTATACGTCCTTGCTTCAGGTTGCAGTTTCTGATTGGCTAAGAACACATATAATATAAGCAAATTTCCACACATTTACAGATAGACTGAAGCAAATCTCCATCGATTATGCAGCTACCACGCGGATCCTAAAGTTATGCACATCGTGACCTTCCATGGCGCATATTTGGGTTGCTGGGCGTCAGCATGTCCAGAACAACAACTCAGTCAGTCTCCAATAATGCCAGTGGTTCCTTTACCCGCAACCAAGAAGACTAACACACACACACACAGCTTTTCCAAGGTTAGATTTGGCCAGGCTCTAACTAGGAGAGTCATCTCAAAACATCAAGATAATGCGTTCTTTCTCTCAAGGATAGCTAGACGATAGTCTATCTGGAAAGTAAGGCTTTAACATAGAAATGGTCCCTTAAACTATTGACTTCAATGACCCCTGTATGTTTTAACACGTTGAAGACCTTTCTCAAACACAACACACGTCCATATTTCATTTCTGGAAGCCGGGCTACATGAGCAAGCACTGTTACTGCATTCAGATATCAAATACAGACATTAAAGAATACAGGAAAAGAACATTTCAGTAATCACACTGGTAACTTCCATAACAAAGTAAAATCTCCAGAGAAGTCATTCAACTCATTTGATATTAGAAGGAAAAATATTGATTAATACCTTGATTATAATCACTCATTACATATACATTGAAGCAGCAGTGGATTACAATCCACCCACTTCAAGTTATTACTATTTACATACATCATTTTGTCTTTTTGTCTTAATAAGGCTCACAGACAAGGAAGGCCAAGCTTTAAAAGCCTGGAGAAATACAGAGCAGTAATTGGCTGAGAGAACAGAAGTAATTGCAACATTTCAGTGGTTTTAACAGTCTGGGCTCTATCACACACAGCTTTGACCTCAAACACAAGCAGATCCGTTTCCTTGCTAGCGTTCAGTTTTTCCACTTGTAAATTCCTCCATGTAAATAGCGAATCCACGACTCTGGTTGATTTATTGCACGTCATGCCCAAAACACACCCACTACTCAGTAAGAGAATAGAGACGACCCTTTTAGACCAGCGCCGGGAGCGCCGACCATTTCCCCTGTCATTAAACTAGCAAAAGTGGATTCAGACGCCCTAAGTGCACTTGTGCCCTGCGCTTTAGACCATGACCATTTTTTTTAAGTAATGGTTTGTTACTTTGTCAAAGAGAAAGTTCTAATCAAAAGTGAAGTTGTTTACAGCATCTGTTACTTGTTCTTGTCTTTTTTCCCCCATCCAGACAATGGTC
>CM060633.1:1648327-1708327 GCA_030578275.1 Meda fulgida | reverse complement strand
CAATGATATATGTCATGCGATAGAGCCGACGTCGCAGTTACGCTAGCGCTAGCTGGAGGCAAGCACAGGGAAACTGGAGGCGGCAAATACAAACAGCACAGATTGGGCTACATAATAAGGAGCTTAAATTATTATTATTAGTGGTGCTTGCCAAAGGCAAGGCAACACTAGTGTTATCTTGCACAAATTATTCTACACAAAGTTTGGCGCACTACTCCTCCCGCACCGTTTACCACAGACCCCTGAGTGAGGTGTCAAATCGACCGGCTCATTGAGGAGAGGTGTGCTGTGACTTTTCTTAGCGATCGGGTGTACGATGTTCGCACAGCGCACGAAAAAGCTGCCAAAAAAAATCCGATTGACTTAACATTGCGGAATGTTCGGAAATTTAAATCCCAACTGACATTTTCCCACACACAGACACAAAGGGCCTGACAGCCCCTCCCCCTCTCTCTCCCTCAGAGGAGTTATATTAGCCAGCAGCCAATGAGCACTGGCCTAAAGTCTTCATAGCCACACCATAGCAACCAGTTACAGCACCCTAGCAACCACAAGGCCGCAGGCCGAGTGGGGTACTAAATGCACTTGTTTAATAAAGATTTAAAAACTCCATAGTAATTATCAGTTACTATGTGGTAATAAATACATGCCGACACCCCTGAGTGAGGCGTCAAATCGAGCGGCCTATTAAGGAGAGGTGTGCTATGACTTTTCTAAGAGATCGGGGGTACAGTGTTCGCCCCAGGGGTTGGGTTGGGTTAAAATTGGGTTAAAAAACCCCATAGACTTAACATTGTGACAAAATTTGACGACTTTTAGCACTGAGCGAGGATTTCGCAGAAATGTGTGATTTGCCACATTTGAAGAGGCTGACAGGCTCTGTAAGAACATACCTCACAATGGGGTAAAAGTTGCACCTCTGGGGGGCAGGAGCTGCCCAAAGTTGCCCCATCGACTTACTATGGTGAAGGACGGCCCATGAAATGCATGTGTTTTTACTACTACACTCTTAAAAATAAAGGTTCCAAAATAGGGGTCATAGAAGAACCATTTTGGTTCCCAAAAAACCTTTTAGTGAATCGTTCTAAAAAGAACCATTTTTTTAGATGATTTGGCTGCTCATTCCACCCAGTCTCAGTTCAGAGATCCAAAAGTCAATGTTTTATTAACTTTGAGAAAGGTTTGTGTAAGATAAATAATCATTCTGTTATATTTAATGTAATGGTTCTTTACCTGCATCATTGACTCCATAAAGAACCATTTTGTTCCACAAAAGTTTATTTATAGTGGAAAAAGGTTTTTTAGATTATTAATATGTTCAAAAATGGTTCTTTTTAGAACGATTCACTAAAAGGTTTTTTAGGAACCAAAATGGTTCTTCTATGACCCCTATTTTGGAACCTTTATTTTTAAGAGTATGGTAAATTGCATAGGGATTTTGTATTGAACATAGCTCTGGATCACAGTGTCATATAGACAAGGGGGCGGGCTCATTTTACTCAGACGACCAATCAGTCTCTCAGGATCATTGTGAATCTATCAAGCTACGCCCTAGCAACCATTTAGAGCACCTTAGAAACAAGTCCCATAGATTTCCATTGAAAGAGATCAAAGGGATATCTCCGGATAGAAGTGTCATAGAAACACGAGGGTGGTCTCGTTTGACTCGGGGCAGCAAACAGCCAATCATAAATCACCTCAACACTTCCTGGCCCCTCCCTAGCAACCATTGTCGAGCACCTTAACAACCAAAATCCATAGAGAGATATATTCCATTCTGAATGTCACAGACGTATGGGAGTTGTATTATATTGTTCATACTGACAAGCAGCCTTTGGAGTTTCATGATTGGCAGCTGCCAACCCACTCCCTTGCAACCAAACAGAGTACCCTAGCAACCATTTTGCAAGAGCAATATCTCTTCATCAGAACATTGTATCACGATGGGGGTTGGGTCTTTTGACTCATGTTTGCACACAGGACTTCCAAAATGCTAAACATGCTAGCTGTGAATAGCTACATGCTAATAGCGATTAGTTAAGTGCTAAATCATGCTATGAACATATTAAGAATTCTATGAAAACTCTATAGTAACCATCTGGGACAACTACCAACCACCTAGCAACACCATAGCAACCACCCAGAACACCTTAGCAACCACCTAGTAACACCATAGCAACCACCCATAACACCCTAGCAACCCCTTTGCAACACCCTAGCAACCACCAAGAAAACCTTAGCAACCGTCTAGCAATACCATAACAACCACCCAGAATACCCTAGCAACCGCCTAGCAACACCCTAGCAACCACCCAGAATGCCCTAGCAACCACCTAGCAACACCACAGCAACCACCTAGCAACACCATAGCAACCACACAAAATACCCTAGCAACTGTCGTAGCAGCACGATACCAGCCACCCAGAACATCCTAGCAACCGCCTAGAAACGCCATAGCAACCACCCAAAAAACCTTATCATCTGCCTAGCAACCACCCAGAATACCCTAGCAACCACCTGAACAACATGAATGAGCCATATCTCAGCATCAGAACATCGTACAAATATGGTTGTTGGCTCGTATGCAATCATGCACAACACCCTAGCAACCGAGTGGCGAGTTTTGCCACTGCAAGCACCACTTCACATTTTCTTCTGGAAATGTACATTCTAGTTATTATTATTATTATTATTATAAATGTCATCTTGTTGTGTTGTTGGGTGCAATAATCAATGATAAATGAATACGTTGTATCTGGAATTTTTATTTCTAGAAAATATTCACATCATTAAAATTGCACCGTAATGTCACTCTTTACATTGTCGTCTTCTTGGCGCTGGCAGAACTGCGGATCGTACACACAAGTCTTGTACAAGACCATTCAGCACATAGTTATAGGCATATTAAGATGTATATGCCCTCAGTTTCTCTTTACGCTCGCTTTCTCTATCGGAGAGGTGAAAAAAAAGAGTAAATACAATGAAGGAGACATTCAAACATTCACCGTCATTAATACCAGTCAAGACATTAAACAACAACGCAGTACGCAGTGTTGTCTAATGCGGTTACAGTACGCAGTGTTGTCTGATGCAGTTACAGTACACAGTGTTGTCTAATGCGGTTACAGTACACAGTGTTGTCTAATGCGGCTACAGTACGCAGTGTTGTCTAATGCGGTTACAGTACGCAGTGTTGTCTAATGCGGTTACAGTACGCAGTGTTGTCTAATGCGGTTACAGTACGCAGTGTTGTCTAATGCTGTTACAGTACGCAGTGTTGTCTAATGCTGTTACAGTATGCAGTGTTGTCTAATGCTGTTAATGTTCGCAGTGTTGTCTAATGCTGTTACAGTATGCAGTGTTGGCTAATGCTGTTACAGTACGCAGTGTTGTCTAATGCTGTTACAGTACGCAGTGTTGTCTAATGCGGTTACAGTACGCAGTGTTGTCTAATGCAGTTACAGTACGGAGTGTTGTCTAATGCGGGTACAGTACGCAGTGTTGTCTAATGCGGTTACAGTACGCAGTGTTGTCTAATGCTGTTACAGTACGCAGTGTTGTCTAATGCTGTTACAGTACGCAGTGTTGTCTAATGCTGTTAATGTACGCAGTGTTGGCTAATGCTGTTACAGTATGCAGTGTTGTCTAATGCTGTTACAGTATGCAGTGTTGTCTAATGCGGTTACAGTACGCAGTGTTGTCTAATTCGGTTACAGTACGCAGTGTTGTGTAATGCGGTTACAGTACGCAGTGTTGTGTAATGCGGTTACAGTATGCAGTGTTGTCTAATGCGGTTACAGTACGCAGTGTTGTCTAATGCGTTTACAGTACGCAGTGTTGACTAATGCGGTTACAGTACGCAGTGTTGACTAATGCGGTTACAGTACGCAGTGTTGACTAATGCTGTTACAGTACGCAGTGTTGTCTAGTGCGGTTACAGTACGCAGTGTTGTCTAATGCTGTTACAGTACGCAGTGTTGTCTAATGCTGTTAATGTACGCAGTGTTGGCTAATGCTGTTACAGTATGCAGTGTTGTCTAATGCTGTTACAGTACGCAGTCTTTTCTAATGCTGTTACAGTACGCAGTGTTGTCTAATGCTGTTACAGTACGCACTGTTGGCTAATGCTGTTACAGTACGCAGTGTTGGCTAAAGCTGTTACAGTACGCAGTGTTGTCTAATTCGGTTACAGTACGCAGTGTTGTCTAATGCTGTTACAGTACGCAGTGTTGTCTAATGCTGTTAGAGTACGCAGTGTTGGCTAATGCTGTTACAGTATGCAGTGTTGACTAATGCGGTTACAGTACGCAGTGTTGTGTAATGCGGTTACAGTATGCAATGTTGTCTAATGCGGTTACAGTACGCAGTGTTGTCTAATGCGTTTACAGTACGCAGTGTTGTCTAATGCGTTTACAGTACGCAGTGTTGACTAATGCGGTTACAGTACGCAGTGTTGACTAATGCGGTTACAGTACGCAGTGTTGACTAATGCTGTTACAGTACGCAGTGTTGTCTAATGCGGTTACAGTACGCAGTGTTGACTAATGCTGTTACAGTACGAAGTGTTGACTAATGCTGTTACAGTACGCAGTGTTGTCTAATGCTGTTACAGTACGCAGTGTTGTCTAATGCGGTTACAGTAAGCAGTGTTGTGTAATACTGTTACAGTATGCAGTGTTGTGTAATGCTGTTACAGTACGCAGTGTTGTCTAGTGCGGTTACAGTATGCAGTGTTGTCTAATGCGGTTACAGTACGCAGTGTTGTCTAGTGCGGTTACAGTACGCAGTGTTGTGTAATACTGTTACAGTACGCATTGTTGTGTAATCCTGTTACAGTACGCAGTGTTGTGTAATGCTGTTACAGTATGCAGTGTTGTCTAATGCGGTTACAGTACGCAGTGTTGTGTAATACGGTTACAGTATGCAGTGTTGTCTAATGCGGTTACAGTACGCAGTGTTGTGTAATGCGGTTACAGTACGCAGTGTTGTCTAATGCGGTTACAGTACGCAGTGTTGACTGATGCGGTTACAGTACGCAGTGTTGTGTAATACTGTTACAGTACGCATTGTTGTGTAATCCTGTTACAGTACGCAGTGTTGTGTAATGCTGTTACAGTATGCAGTGTTGTCTAATGCGGTTACAGTACGCAGTGTTGTGTAATACGGTTACAGTATGCAGTGTTGTCTAATGCGGTTACAGTACGCAGTGTTGTGTAATGCGGTTACAGTACGCAGTTTTGTCTAATGCGGTTACAGTACGCAGTGTTGACTGATGCGGTTACAGTACGCAGTGTTGACTAATGCGGTTACAGTACGCAGTGTTGACTAATGCGGTTACAGTATGCAGTGTTGACTAATGCTGTTACAGTACGCAGTGTTGACTAATGCTGTTACAGTACGCAGTGTTGTCTAATGCGGTTACAGTACGCAGTGTTGTCTAATGCGGTTACAGTACGCAGTGTTGTCTAATGCGGTTACAGTACGCAGTGTTGTCTAATGCGGCTACAGTACGCAGTTTTGTCTAATGCGGTTACAGTACGCAGTGTTGTCTAATGCGGTTACAGTAAGCAGTGTTGTCTAATGCTGTGACAGTACGCAGTGTTGTCTAATGCTGTTACAGTATGCAGTGTTGTCTAATGCTGTTAATGTACGCAGTGTTGTCTAATGCTGTTACAGTACGCAGTGTTGGCTAATGCTGTTACAGTACGCAGTGTTGTCTAATGCTGTTACAGTACGCAGTGTTGTCTAATGCTGTTACAGTACGCAGTGTTGTCTAATGCGGCTACAGTACGCAGTTTTGTCTAATGCGGGTACAGTACGCAGTGTTGTCTAATGCGGTTACAGTACGCAGTGTTGTCTAATGCTGTTACAGTATGCAGTGTTGTCTAATGCTGTTAATGTACGCAGTGTTGGCTAATGCTGTTACAGTATGCAGTGTTGTCTAATGCTGTTACAGTATGCAGTGTTGTCTAATGCTGTTAAAGTACGCAGTGTTGTCTAATGCTGTTACAGTACGCAGTGTTGTCTAATGCGGTTACAGTACGCAGTGTTGACTGATGCGGTTACAGTACGCAGTGTTGACTAATGCGGTTACAGTACGCAGTGTTGACTAATGCGGTTACAGTATGCAGTGTTGACTAATGCTGTTACAGTACGCAGTGTTGACTAATGCTGTTACAGTACGCAGTGTTGTCTAATGCGGTTACAGTACGCAGTGTTGTCTAATGCGGTTACAGTACGCAGTGTTGTCTAATGCGGCTACAGTACGCAGTTTTGTCTAATGCGGTTACAGTACGCAGTGTTGTCTAATGCGGTTACAGTAAGCAGTGTTGTCTAATGCTGTGACAGTACGCAGTGTTGTCTAATGCTGTTACAGTATGCAGTGTTGTCTAATGCTGTTAATGTACGCAGTGTTGTCTAATGCTGTTACAGTACGCAGTGTTGGCTAATGCTGTTACAGTACGCAGTGTTGTCTAATGCTGTTACAGTACGCAGTGTTGTCTAATGCGGCTACAGTACGCAGTTTTGTCTAATGCGGGTACAGTACGCAGTGTTGTCTAATGCGGTTACAGTACGCAGTGTTGTCTAATGCTGTTACAGTACGCAGTGTTGTCTAATGCTGTTAATGTACGCAGTGTTGGCTAATGCTGTTACAGTATGCAGTGTTGTCTAATGCTGTTAAAGTACGCAGTGTTGTCTAATGCTGTTACAGTACGCAGTGTTGTCTAATAATGTTACAGTACGCAGTGTTGGCTAATGCTGTTACAGTACGCAGTGTTGTCTAATTCGGTTACAGTATGCAGTGTTGTCTAATGCTGTTACAGTACGCAGTGTTGTCTAATGCTGTTACAGTACGCAGTGTTGGCTAATGCTGTTACAGTATGCAGTGTTGACTAATGCGGTTACAGTACGCAGTTTTGTGTAATGCGGTTACAGTACGCAGTGTTGTCTAATGCGGTTACAGTACGCAGTGTTGTCTAATGCGGTTACAGTACGCAGTGTTGACTAATGCGGTTACAGTACGCAGTGTTGACTAATGCGGTTACAGTACGCAGTGTTGACTAATGCTGTTACAGTACGCAGTGTTGTCTAATGCTGTTACAGTATGCAGTGTTGTCTAATGCGGTTACAGTACGCAGTGTTGTCTAATGCGATTACAATACGCAGTGTTGTGTAATGCTGTTACAGTATGCAGTGTTGTCTAGTGCGGTTACAGTATGCAGTGTTGTCTAATACTGTTACAGTATGCAGTGTTGTCTAATGCGGTTACAGTACGCAGTGTTGTGTAATGCGATTACAATACGCAGTGTTCTCTAATGCTGTTACAGTACGCAGTGTTGTCTAATGCGGTTACAGTACGCAGTGTTGTCTAGTGCGGTTACAGTATGCAGTGTTGTCTAATGCGGTTACAGTACGCAGTGTTGTGTAATGCTGTTACAGTACGCAGTGTTGTGTAATGCAGTTACAGTATGCAGTGTTGTCTAATGCGGTTACAGTACGCAGTGTTGTGTAATGCGGTTACAGTACGCAGTGTTGTCTAATGCTGTTACAGTACGCAGTGTTGTCTAATGCGGTTACAGTACGCAGTGTTGTCTAGTGCGGTTACAGTATGCAGTGTTGTCTAATGCGGTTACAGTACGCAGTGTTGTGTAATGCGGTTACAGTACGCAGTGTTTTGTAATGCTGTTACAGTACGCAGTGTTGTGTAATGCTGTTACAGTACGCAGTGTTGTGTAATGCTGTTACAGTACGCAGTGTTGTGTAATGCGGTTACAGTACGCAGTGTTTTGTAATGCTGTTACAGTACGCAGTGTTTTGTAATGCTGTTACAGTACGCAGTGTTGTGTAATGCTGTTACAGTATGCAGTGTTGTCTAATGCGGTTACAGTACGCAGTGTTGTGTAATGCTGTTACAGTACGCAGTGTTGTGTAATGCAGTTACAGTATGCAGTGTTGTCTAATGCGGTTACAGTACGCAGTGTTGTGTAATGCGGTTACAGTACGCAGTGTTGTCTAATGCTGTTACAGTACGCAGTGTTGTCTAATGCGGTTACAGTACGCAGTGTTGTCTAGTGCGGTTACAGTATGCAGTGTTGTCTAATGCGGTTACAGTACGCAGTGTTGTGTAATGCGGTTACAGTACGCAGTGTTTTGTAATGCTGTTACAGTACGCAGTGTTGTGTAATGCTGTTACAGTACGCAGTGTTGTGTAATGCTGTTACAGTACGCAGTGTTGTGTAATGCGGTTACAGTACGCAGTGTTTTGTAATGCTGTTACAGTACGCAGTGTTTTGTAATGCTGTTACAGTACGCAGTGTTGTGTAATGCTGTTACAGTATGCAGTGTTGTCTAATGCGGTTACAGTATGCAGTGTTGTCTAGTGCGGTTACAGTATGCAGTGTTGTCTAATGCGGTTACAGTACGCAGTGTTGTCTAATGCTGTTAATGTACGCAGTGTTGGCTAATGCGGTTACAGTACGCAGTGTTGTGTAATGCGGTTACAGTACGCAGTGTTGTGTAATGCTGTTACAGTACGCAGTGTTGGCTAATGCGGTTACAGTACGCAGTGTTGTGTAATGCGGTTACAGTACGCAGTGTTGTCTAATGCTGTTACAGTACGAAGTGTTGTGTAATGCTGTTACAGTATGCAGTGTTGTCTAATGCGGTTACAGTACGCAGTGTTGTCTAGTGCGGTTACAGTATGCAGTGTTGTCTAATGCGGTTACAGTATGCAGTGTTGTCTAATGCTGTTAATGTACGCAGTATTGGCTAATGCTGTTACAGTATGCAGTGTTGTCTAATGCTGTTACAGTACGAAGTGTTGTCTAATGCGGTTACAGTACGAAGTGTTGTCTAATGTGGTTACAGTACGCAGTGTTGTGCAATGCGGTTACAGTACGCAGTATTGTGTAATTCTGTTACAGTACGCAGTGTTGTCTAATGCGGTTACAGTATGCAGTGTTGTCTAATGCTGTTACAGTACGAAGTGTTGTCTAATGCGGTTACAGTACGCAGTGTTGTCTAATGCGGTTACAGTACGAAGTGTTGTCTAATGCGGTTACAGTACGCAGTGTTGTCTAATGCGGTTACAGTACGCAGTGTTGTGTAATGCTGTTACAGTTCGAAGTGTTGTCTAATGCGGTTACAGTACGCAGATCTGCCCTCATGAGTACATTAATGCCCAGAGCCGTCAGTCAAACCTCCAGACCATCTTTGATCTTACATTAGTTCTGCTATCAAGATAATCATGTTTTCAGCAAATGTACTCTTTCATCCCGACAGAGACAGGAGCTGTCCATATTCTTCTGTGTTTCTCTCTTTGGAGACCCAACAATGACCGACCTAACCCTTCATGACACAATTACACAGCATACGAGTGATGGTGGTCAAATCACCTGCGTCACAGAAAAAAAAAAAAAAATTCTATAATTCTCATATATAAGCTAATAAAAATATCAGAATTATAGTACATTTCATATTAATAATAAATTATACATTTATAAACAAATTATAAACAAATTTGATTAAAAATAAAATACTTGAAAATAAATATATAAAAATGTTTTATTATATTACATTATATTTTTTTATAATTATCATATATAATATTATCAAAATATCAGAACATATAGTAATAATAATAAATTATAATACAAATGATAAATGTATAAACAAATTATAAATAATATTACTACTTATTTTAACGTTTTAGCAAGATAAATATTACAACACCTTATTCAAATTATTGTCAGCATATGTCCTTATGATGCTTGAGATTGCATATTTTAGTTGTATTGTTTAGTGTTATTGTTCTTTTATGAATGGATGTGTATTGCATGAACTCTCCTCACGTTAAAACTTCTTCAGGCAGACTAGCATGCAGACAAAACTAAAATAGCTTTAAACATGATTGACTTGCAACTGCTGCTTGTTCTAATTTATGCAACATCTTGGGGCAAGTATTCAAATTAGTGTCTAATTTATGTAGTTACCGGGTACTAATTCCAAACAGCTTGATTGGTTTTGCGAACGCATGTGATTTGAGCGTGTGGAAAGTCTCCATGTAGTGTGCACACCAAACACTGCAGAAGAAGGAATGCGTGTGGTTATCAGTGACAGGAGCCGGGTCTTCATTAATGTGTGAATGTAGGACCCGCACAGCGCTGTTAGTTTCGGCAAAAGAGTTGGTTAATCAAAACCTTGTCAGTCACGTGTTTTGAGCTTATAGCCACAGTATATGTTACATGATCCGGTGTTTCAGACTCTTAGCCTACTTATTATTATCTCATATATGATGTTTGGTGTTGTGCTGCTTCATACTGTGAATATTAATAACTCTAAATCCTCCAGCTTATCATGTGGATGGTGTGAACAGGTTCTGAACGCCTGAAATGATCCCCGCCCGAATCACACGCCAGGCTTTCTCATGAAACACACATCAGACACCGCTCTAACACCATCATTCCATCACATATATGAGTGCATGCATGACTCGCATTTATACTGCTTGGAACAATATAGTTTGTGCATTTGTTTGTTGTCTTTTTGTAGCACATTCTTTAACAGTGATATATTAAAAGTTGAATTATAATGTAATTACAATATTATTACAATTTAAAATAGCTGTTTTTATGTGAATATATAGGAAAGTGTAGTTTATTCCTGTTATCAAAGCTGATTTTCAGCTTCATTACTCCAGTCTTCAGTGTCACATGATCCTTCAGACATCAGGATAATATGATTTAATTTGTTAATATGATAATATGATTTTATTTTGCTGGATTTATTGATAAATAGAAAGTTCAACTGAACAGCTTTTATTCACATAACTTATAAATATTTTAAATTTACTCACAAAAAAAGTGTGAGTGGTGTTTAATGAGTGGTGATTGGTTTATCAATAATCTTCCTAATCAGTTTCATCATCTCAGCATCCCGGATAGCTTAGAAGAACTTGACTTGATATTGCAACAGAAACTTTTAACTCTCTCTTTTCCAGCACTTTGGACGCAGTTGCTCCGTTGCGCTTAAAGAAGATTAAAGAAAATAGTCCAACGCCGTGGTACAACGAGCACACTCAGGCCCTTAAGAGAACAGCCAGAAAAATGGAGCGGAACTGGAAGAAAACAAAACTAGAGGTATTTCGGATTTCATGGAAAGAGAGCTCGATTGCTTACAGAGAGGCTTCAAAAGCTGCTAGATCTGCTTATTTTTCAATCCTATTAGAAGAAAATAAACATAATCCTAGGTATTTATTTGAAACAGTGGCTAAACTAACGAAAAAGAAAGCTTCAAGCACAGAAGTTTCAGGCCAACACAGTAATAACTTTATGAACTTCTTCACTTATAAGATTGATAATATACGGGACAAAATTATAACTATACAACCGTCTACTCCAGAATCGCATCAGGGAGTGCATTGTAGTCTCCCTGAGGAAAAATTTTGTTCATTTGTTGCTATAGGAGAGGAAGAATTTTGCAAACTCGTTAATTCATCTAAATCGACAACTTGTATGTTAGACCCTATACCGACTAAGCTATTGAAAGAGATGCTTCCAGAGATCATAGATCCTCTTCTTAATATCATTAATTCGTCTTTGTCTCTAGGATACGTACCAAAAACCTTTAAGCTGGCTATGATAAAACCGCTTGTTAAAAAAACGCAACTTGATCCTTCAGAATTAGTCAATTACAGGCCGATCTGAAATCTGCCTTTTCTGTCAAAGATATTAGAAAAAGCAGTATCCTCACAACTGTGTTCCTTTCTTGAAAGAAATGATATCTGCGAGGATTTTCAGTCAGGATTTAGACCGCACCATAGTACTGAGACAGCTCTCATTAGAGTTACAAATGATTTACTTTTATCATCCGATCGTGGTTGTATCTCTCTATTATTGTTACTTGATCTTAGTGCTGCATTTGACACAATTGACCACAACATTCTTTTAAATAGACTAGAAAACGATGTTGGCATTAGTGGAATTGCACTAGCATGGTTTAAATCATACTTATCTGACCGTTATCAGTTTGTAGCAGTAAATGAAGAGATGTCTTATCGATCAAAAGTTCAGTATGGCGTACCACAAGGCTCAGTACTAGGACCGCTGCTGTTCACTCTGTACATGCTACCATTAGGACATATCATTAGGAAACATGGAATTAGCTTTCACTGTTATGCCGATGATACTCAGCTGTATATTTCTTCAAAACCTAACGAAACTTACCAATTCACAAAATTAACGGAATGCATAGCTGATTTAAAAAATTGGGTGACTAGTAATTTCCTACTACTAAACTCTGAAAAAACAGAGATTCTAATTATTGGACAAAAAACTTCCACACGTAATAAGCTAGAATACTGTCTAACACTTGATGGCTGCTCTGTTAAGTCTTCGTCGTCGGTTAGGAACCTGGGTGTGCTCTTTGATAGCAATCTTTCATTTGAAAGTCACGTGTCTAGTATGTGTAAAACCGCATTTTTCCATCTTAAAAATATATCTAAATTACCACATATGCTCTCATTAACAAATGCGGAACAATTAGTTCATGCTTTCATGACATCAAGACTAGATTATTGTAATGCTCTACTGGGTGGTTGCCCTGCACGCTTAATAAATAAACTACAGCTCGTCCAAAACGCTGCAGCTCGAGTTCTTACTAGAACCAGGAAATATGACCATATTAGCCCGGTTCTGTCAACACTGCATTGGCTGCCTATTAAACATCGTATAAATTTTAAAATATTGTTGATTACTTACAAAGCACTAAATGGTTTAGCTCCGCAGTACTTGAGCGAGCTCTTAACGCATTATAGTCCTTCACGTCTATTGCGATCTCAAAATTCAGGCCAGTTGATAATACCTAGAATATCAAAATCGACTGCTGGCGGTAGATCCTTTTCCTATTTAGCACCAAAACTTTGGAAGAGTCTTCCTACCATTGTCCTTGAAGCAGACACACTCTGTCAGTTCAAAGCTAGACTAAAAACACATCTCTTTGACCTAGCATACACATAATATATTATAGACTTCTATAATTCAATGTTAGGCTGCATAGATTAGGTCAGCCGGAACTGGGAACACTTCCCTTAAATCCTGATGTACTCGTTACATCATCATAAGAAGAATGGTATCTACGCTAATTTTAGTGTCTTTGTTTATCCCGAGGTTTTCCCGCAGCCTAACGGATCCAGGCCGTATCCAGATCTGACTAGGAGCTTTGCCTGGACCCGATGACAACGCAGTGCTGAAGTGCCAACTAGCCGCTCCCAATGGAGGATCCCTTTCCCACTCTACAGATAAAACGTTGTGATTCCGGTTCGCGTACCAACCCCGAAGTGATAAAATAAAACAAAATTCTGTATCAAATTACAGTTACTGTAAATCCGGCCTCTAGTTCATAAACGCCAGAGGAGAACTGGCCCCCGACTGAGCCTGGGTTCTCCCAAGGTTTTTTTTTTTTCTCTCCATTAGGTCACCTGATGGAGTTTTAGTACACCATTAGGTCACCTGATGGAGTTTTAGTACACCAGTAGGTCACTTGATGGAGTTTTTCGGTTCCTTGCCACTGTTGCCTTTGGCTTGCTCAGTTGGGGATATTCAAATTAATTAACCAAGCATTAATACCATTGATCAGCCCTACCAAACGTGGATGTTTTTTTTCCACTAAGAAGCAAACATTGTTATGTTATTTGATTGATATTGTGAAGCTGCTTTGATGCAATTTATATTGTGAAAAGCACTATATAAATACACTTGACTTGACTTGACTTGACTTTAATGCACGGGCAACTCAAAACATGAACATCCTCACATATTCTCACGCTTTTCTAAAAGTCATCTCTTCATTATTAACAGTGTATTGCTGTATATGCAGGATGTCCTTTGATTGTTTCCCGTAGGTAGCACTGTGCAAGAGAGGGTCAAATACAGTCGTGCTCAGAATTAATGGTACCCCTGGTAAATATGATGAAAAATGGCTGTAAAAAATAATTCTGCATCATTTATCCTTTTGATATTTCATTAAAAAAATTGGCAAAAATCGAACCTTTCATTGAAGTAAAATAATTGAAAGTGGAGGGGAAATCACATTATGAAATAAATGTTTTTCTCCAAAACAAGTTGGCCACAATTATTGGTACCCCTAGAATTGTTTAAGAGTAAAATATCTCTGAAGTATATTCCCATTCATATTTACCTTTTTATTTGCACACCAGGGTGACTAGGAACATGAAATTGTCCAGCCATGACTTCTTGTTTTACAGGAGTTTAAATATGAGGAAACACAAAGGCCAAATTCCCTTAATCATCCATTACAATGAGTAAAACCAAAGAATATAGTTCTGATGTGCATCAAAAGATTGTTGAACATCACAAAATAGAGAGTGGCTGTAAGAAAATAGCTAAAGCATTGAAAATCCCCATTTTGACCATCAGGGCAATAATTAAGCACTTCCAATCAACTAAAGATATTACAAATCTGCCAGGAAGTGGACGTGTGTCTATATTGTCTTAATGCATGGTGAGGCGGAAAGTTTGAGTGGCCAAAGACTCTTCAAGAATCACAGATGGAGAATTGCAGAGATTAGTTGAGTCTTGGGTTCAGAAAGCCTATTAAAAAAAATTAAACAACCCCTACATCACCACATGTTGTTTGGGAGGTTTTCAAGAAAAATCCTCCTTGCTCATCCAAAAACAAGCCCCAGCAAATTCAGTTGTCAGGCATGACTGGACCTTCAAACAGCACAGGGTTCTGTGGTCAGATGAAACTAAAAAATAGCTTTTTGGCAGCAAACATGCAAGATGGGTTTGGTGCACAAAAGGATAAAAAGTACCCCATGTGTACAATTTAATATACCATCTGTAATGTTGTGGTCATATTTTTCTGCTGGAGGTCCTGGACTTCTTGTTCAGATACATGCATGGCATCGTGGATTCTATCAAATACCAACAGATAAAAAATCTAAACCTGACAGCCTCTGCTAGAAATCGTATAATGGGCCGTGGTTGGATCTTCCATCAGGACAACGATACAAAACAAACATCAAAATCAACACAAAAATGTGTTAAGTAGCACAAAATGAAGCTTCTGCCATGACCGTCCCAGACCTGATGAGTGGAGTGAACTGAAGAGAAGAAGCACCAACATGGATCTGGGAATCTGAAGGATCTGGAGAGATTCTGTAAGAATGGTCTCTGATCTCTTGTCAGGTGTTCTCCAAACTCATCAGGCATTATAGGATAAAACTCAGAGCTGTTATCTTGGCAAAAGGAGATTGCAAAAAGTATTTAATAAAAGGGTACCAATAATTGTGGCCAACGTGTTTTGGAGATAAACATTTATTTCATAATGTGATTTCCCCCCCACTTTCTATTCTATTACTTCAATGAAAGTTTAGATTTTTGCCAATATTTTGAATGAAAGATCAAAAGGATAAATGATGCAGATTTATTTTTTACAGCCATTTTTTATCATATTTACCAGGGGTACCATTAATTCTGAGCACGACTGTATGTATATATGCTTATATATTTGAAATGAATGCAGTGCTGGCAGCAGGATCAAGCTTCTTCCCTCATATTTCCCGGAGTCATCTATCTTCTGCACATTAAAGATGTATGCTAACATGGATGGGCTGTCGGCGGACAGAAACAAACATTATTCCTCGAGAGAAAGGGAAGCTTGTGAGCACAGGAAATCAAGCGAGCTTCATTCAGAGCAAACAGGAAACGCATCATCACAGAAGTGTGTGGGCTCCTCTTAATCAGGAGCTTCTCGAGGCTCTTCAGGCTCTCTGCCATATTCATGTGTGTGTGTGTCTGAAGCTTTGCTGGAGAACCGCTGATCTGCGTGAATTCACAGATTAGCGTTTGTTAAAGAGGTTTAACACGTGCGCGCACACACACACTGATGCTGAATCACACAATTACCTGATGCTCATGTCGAGCAGACATCGGAGCACAGCTTACACATCGACAGCATATCTCGATCATACACAGCAACGCCTCATGCTGAGCTGCGGTGTTGAAGTGATTACTGAACCCAGCGGCGGCTTCTGCTAGAACAAATTCACTACGTGCAAACAATTACTGAGCAGCAGCGCAAGGAGCTTCCAGGCACACACGCGAGTGCAACATGAGATGGAGATCGATCAATGGATTCGCTCATGTCATGAATGTATAAATCTGATCTCTTCTATGTTATAACCATTCAGATATCCACAGTGTGATTTATTCCCAGTACATGACACATGCAAGTGCATGATATCAATATACAGGTCCATATCAATAACTGTATTACTATCCATCCATCCATCCATCCTTCATCCAGCCTTCATCCATTCATCCATCGATCCTTCATCCATCCATCTATCTATCCCTTCATCCATCCATCCATCCTTCATCCATCCATCTATCTATCTATCCCTTCATCCATCCATCCATCCATCCTTCATCCATCCATCCGTCCATCCATCCATCCATATATCTATCCATCCATCCTTCAATCCATCCTTCAATCCATCCATCCATCCATCCATCTATCCCTTCATCCATCCATGCATCCATCCATCTATCTATCCATCCATCCATCCATCCTTCATCCATCCATCCTTCCATCCATCCATCCTTCATCCATCCATCCATCCATCCTTCATCCATCCTTCATCCATCCATCCATCCATCCATCCATCCATCTATCTATCAATCCATCCTTCATCCATCCATCCATCCATCCATCATCCATCCTTCATCCATCCATCCATCCATCCATCCTTCCATCCATCCATCCATCCATCCTTCCTTCATCCATCTATCCATCCATCCATCCATCCATCCATCCTTCCTTCAATCCATCCATCCATCCATCCATCCATCCATCCATACATCCTTCCATCTTTCCACCCATCCATCCTTCCATCCTTCCTTCAATCCATCCATCCATCCATCTTTCCACCCATCCATCCATCACAACTCTATAGATTCTTGTTTGAAGAGGCATTTGTTGGTTTTATTGTTTTAAGAATTTAATCAGGTTTATATAATTAACTAAAACTTAAACCATTTAAAAAAAATCACTAAATAAAATAAATGTCAAATGAAGTAAAATAAAATATAAAACATGTTTTTTTCTTCTAGTTGCCAAAGCAACATTTCTCACTTTCTTTTAGTTTAACTTGATGTGCTATAAATCTAAAGCTGACATAAAAATGAATACACTATAAAGACAAATAAAAAAGTAATACAAATTGCAAAACACAACAAAACTAAAATAAAAATGGAAAACATAAAAATAAAACCAATTCAAAATATGAATGAAGACTATAATAGTATCTCAGTGATACTAACACTGATTTCAATATTATGGATATTTCTCATCTAACAGCTGGGGAATTTGGATTCATTATTTATTTATTTTTACACAAGGCAGTGACTGAGGCAAGAAACTGTAGATGAGAAAATAATTGTCAGTACAACATTATGAGGCTGTCAACGCTTGCTCGTCCTGTTCACAGCCTCGCATGTGTGTGTGGCTTCGGCAGGTACTGTACCTGTCCCGGGAAAGCCACAGCTTTCTGAACAACTACTGAATGTGTGTCCGTAAGGCTTATTTAAACCAGTGTGTGCTTGCACTGGATCTGGCTTAGGCTAAACTATAGTTAGAAACACATTTCTGTGTGTGCCATGGCCTGAGGCCAAAGCTTACCATTGGCAAAGTGAGAAAGAAGAAACACAACACACACTAGTACTTGTCAGTCAGAACTCGGATGGCACACTGCAGTGAGTCTAGCTTACCAGCAAACCACTGGGGTTAGCATACACATCATTTATTATTTGTGAAACAATTACAATGAAGCTAAAACAGAAGCATATAACAAAACATTTACTTGGAGCATATCTTAATGACACCTGCAAATTATTGACTGTCGGCACTAAATCAAACACAGCACAATATACTGTATAGAGTGATGTGCATAGAGATGAACATGTAATCCAAGCTTAACTTCGTTCAACGCTTATTTCAACTCCTGTCTGAAAAAATGTCTTTGATGCATTCATTAGAGTGGCTTTAACACGATACAGGACACTCATGAATATTCACCAATGCTCTGCCCACTGCAACCGGATTACATGCACACTACACACATTCACACTATTTTCACGGTCACAAAAGTAATTATTTATTTTAAAAAGTACCTAATCAGAGAACATACAATTTCAGACGTATTGCCGCTGTATTTGTGAGTGTGTCATTGAATCATTTACTCGACTGATTCATTCAAAACACTGTCGGTTTCGTTTGGATCTATTTTCGCTGACAGATATAAAAATGTAAGCTACTCAATATTAACCTATTGTTTATGATGTGTTTATCGCTTAAATATTCCTAGTAATATTACAATTATAGCTGTTCCATATGCTGTAAACCCTGAAACCATGTAAACATTAAATGGGGCTGCTGAAGCATTAGTATATTAGGCTAAAAAACAAACTTTGCCTCCTGATTTCAGACGTCCACAACATGCCAACGCTAACAGCTTTATTGTGCTCAAAGATTAGTTGCTGATTTGCTTTTTCCTTGTTTAAGGAAAACAGATTCAGGGCACGGTTGCAAATGTGGGGGGCGTTTGCGATTCATCTTTGCTGACTTGCGTGATCGCGTGTGTGTGTGTGTTGTTTAGTCGTGGAATGAAATGTGAAGGCTCTTCATATTTTGCCGCTGTGTTTGTCTTTAGTGTGCGAGCCATATGCCTGCCAGGACCATGCCCTAATTAGCAGTATCACAGAGATCAAACGCAGAGGAGAGTCTAGGAGAGCAAAGGAGTGGGATAAAAGGGTTTGCAGCAGGAGTTACATTGTGTAATGTGTGCTGAGTTTGGAGAGGAGAGCACTTTGATTCACCCTCTATTATGGATGAAAAAACAGCTCTTTGGATGGAGCTCAGGCCTGCTGACAGACACATACAGGGGTATCTGTGCGCTTGTTTCTGGCTGTGGTCTGTAATTATAGTTGGGAAGAACAACACGAGACAGACGTTTTAAGGACAAGATCCTCAGACTGGGAAGAAACTTAGTATCGGTGGCGAACTCACATACACTGAGTGTATTTAATGCATCTTGATCGAATTGCAGTTGCGTTTTGCACTTGGGTACAGAAAAACGTCTGCAAAATGGATATGAACGCCACATATTATTCTTGTGCCATATTCAACTGTGACGTCTGTGATTGAGCAGAACACACTCGCATTTTAACGTAGTTCAGTTTAAGAGGATCAAAAATGATGAACCAGCTGAATTACCTTTGGCCAGATATGGTGCCGATCTCATGATTTAAAGCTGAAGATAATGATTGCTTTCAAACAAGTTTACCAAACACTCCCTGGTCAATGATGTGATGCTGTGTTTTTTTGTGTGTTTTTTCTATTCACTCTAAAAAAGCTGGGTTGTTTCAACCTAATTTGGGGTTAAAAATGTAATTTAAAAATTTAACCCAACGGTTGGGTTTGCCCATATTTGACCAAAATTGGAGTTGAAACAACCCAACATTTTTTAGAGTGTTGATTTATACAGAAATTCATCTTGTATACACACACCCCTTCTATGATGAGCATGATATCTGATATCATATTTAGGCTCCTTTAAAAGAATAAAAGAATTTAATTCAAAACCTTCCGTCATCTGCCAATGGCCGGGCAAACAGATGGTCCCGCCCCTCACGCCATTGGCCTTTGTATATTAATCTGTGATAGAAAACATTTTAACGTGGAACAAATTACACACTTCATCTATAAATACCTTTTTTTTTTAAAAAGTAGGCTTTGTCAAGGTAGCCTCAGCCGTTACATGCAGTAGATTCATTTTTCATAGCGTTTTTTCGGATTTTTCAAGCCTCATGGACTTTGAACTAACATATTTATTTACCACTACATCTATAAATACCAACACTCATGCCGCTCTCCTGGTATCAAACCGCCGTGCACGGCTCACATATTTCCAATGAGTTTGCCTAATGGCGTGAAACATTTGTGCCCCATTTGTTTGTTTCACTGTTTATTTAATCATGAACCATCATCACGTTATCACGAGTTAATGGTTAAAATGGCTCTCTGTAATTGCATACAAATCTCCACACTTCTTTTATGGATGTTTCAGCCTTTACATATTAATCAGTCCTATCTGGTTGAAGAAACAAAATGTATTAAAGGCCAGCTGGATGAATTTGCAACTCAGAGGCATTTTTTCTCATCAGAGGTCACAGTGGGGTCACTTCTTGCCTCCGGAAACAATTAAAGGCAGCATTATTTTTCGAGGACGTACCGGCCGGCTCAAAAAGCCTCGTCTGGCAATAGCAGAAGTGCAAGATAAGGGCTCAGCAACGCTCCGGTGAATTATAAGTTTGTGCTCACTGCTCAAAGACCTTTTATTGAGATGCACGTTCATACCCCTGTATGCTTTGTTGACAGAACAGTCAGGGATTTTTAAATATCAGCAAACTAAATTATATTGGACATCCATATTGTTTCTGGGTGAAAGGTACATGGAAGTAATCAAACTGAGCCCTGGGACCTGATACGTGCATCAAAAGAGCTTAATGCTGCTGATGCTGACTGTAATGCAAAAGCAGGAGATCATGTGACTTCAGTCACTTCAGGACATTTATTCCTCAATGCAAAAGTTTGCAGTGGCATAAAAAAAAAAGTTAATTTGTCTGCATGTGCAAGAGTTTTGCTTCATGCACTGGTAATAGACATGCATTACATTGCCCTGAAGCTGTTATACATGGTGTGACATGATGTTTATCCTCAGCTTCATGCATCTACAGAACAGGGCTAACTTCACTGTAAAATAATTACTTAAATTAAATAAATTAGTTCAAACAAATCAACTTTTATGCATGTTTAGAACCTTCTTTTTCTTTTGAGTTCACTAAACTTACACATTTCAAGTAATCTGAATTGTTTCATTGTTTTGAGTTTTATGAACTTTATTCTTTTAATTTAGACTAATTTAAATTTAACTGAAACTGGGCTGGAGTTTTTATTTCCCAGCATGAAAAGGGTGAGTAAATCTTAAAATTAAATATTATATAATGGTCTGCTTACTAAAACTTTGAATTTCTAAACTTGAAAAAAAGTCTGTAACTGATTGAATTTTTTTTTTTTTAGTTTTGCCAACTTTTCTTAAGGTTTACAGTGTACTCATTCCTGAACCTTAAAGAGGATGGATGAAGAACAAATTACCACCACCAAAAAAAAAAGAAAAAAAAAATCTGTCAGAATCAATGAAGGGATATTTGTGGCTGGCATCTCCTCTCCTCTCCTCTAATGTGAAACGCTAGATTTGGACCTCATGCATTTAAACGTGTTCATTTAGTGTGACTAATCAGCAATTAATCAAGTCCCCTGCACACACACACCCAGAAAACACACATTTTGAAGCAGTTCAAATTAGTTACAAGATAACAGTTTGGGGTGCGAGTGTGTGCAGTTTTCGCGGTGGAACAAAACGGCAAATTATCATCAAGTTATGTTTACCATAAGCTTGAAATTGAAAACCCCCATAATAAAAGCGCATAAATCTCGAGGTGAATTATAATTCTTCTACTTTCCTAGTTATGATGTCATTTCCTGCATCACCCTACTGTCAATTGTCATATTATTCTATCTACAGACCTTAGTCAGGTTAGAATACATATTTAACAAGGGAAAAGAGCTGTGAGAGATAGACGTACAGTATTTGCAATGGCACGCACTGTATAAATGTCATAATTTTCACTACTCACAACTTTTAAAACTGTTTTATGTCTACTGTTTTATGAGTTTTTTTCTACTGTAAGTTTGGTCAGCTGACAAGTCAAGTCACCCTCATTTATATAGCGCATTTAACAATACAGGTGAAACTCGAAAAATTTGAATATCGTGCAAAAGTTATAATTGTGATGATTATGGCTTACAGCTTATGAAAACCCCACATTCAAAATCTCAGAAAATTAGAATATTACATGAAATCAATTAAATAAAAAAAGATTTTAAATACAGAAATGTCGGCCCTCTGAAAAAGTATAATCATGCATATGTATATAGTTATATACTAAATATATTAGTTTCACCTTTTAGTTTGAATTACTGAAATACACAAACTTTTCCACGATATTCTAATTTTGCAAGTTTCACCTGTAGATTTTTTCAAAGCAGTACTTTAAAGTCCCCGTGAACCGGAAGTTGCAAACGACTTTTCTCCAGTGTTGTGACGTATTTCCGAGAGAAACGGGAATACTAAACGAGGTAAAATAGTGGGCGTGGCTTTTTTTCCAACTAGCACCTGATTGGATCTAGAAAAGCAGGCGTTGCATTCAGAAATGGAGGCAGATCTTAACGCGTGAAGTGCTTCGAGCACATCCGTGACCTCTGTTATCCCTCCTTCCTCGAAATGTAAAAACTCGAGCCAACTGGACCGTAACGAGGGAATGGGAAAAGTGTTCCGTGAGTGCCACAACCAAAAATGCACCTCCTCACCATCTCTCCGTCACACACTGTCAATGCTGCAAACACACACACAGCCTGTCCACTGTCAGCTGGAGGGGCGTGGTTACGGATGTTAACAGACACCAAAACCGTCAAACCTACGTCATCAGGGAAGGTCCTCCAATGCAGAGGGGAGGGGGATTTTCAGATTTTGATTAAAGATTATGAAGCCAAAACATTTTTTTGTGGATTGACTTGCATGGATGAATTGTTCACCACAAAACGATCAATTTAGGCAAACAAAGTAAGTATGGTCAATTTTGATTTCATGGGGACTTTAATAGTAAAATGAAGGTAACAGAGCTTGAGATTAAGCACCAGTAAAATCCACTGTATTCCCTCACAGCCTCGTTTTCATTCCTGTCCAAAATTAAACATATGCCGTCCTCTATTCTTTTATTCTGTCTTCCGGTTCCACCACGAGGCTTGTTTAAGTCTGAGACACTCCGGGCTCATTTCCATGCACTAAAGAGCTCAAGGCTGCTGGCCAGTAATGAATGATTTTCCTGCTTTCAATCATTTAAGGCCCAGATGCTTTAGGAACTGTTTTATTCAGCACTGATTGATCTGCCCTTGGTCTCTCCATTCATTTCATGCTTTCTAGTTTTTAATATAACAGGGGGAGTAAACAGTATCGGCCCGACTTCAAGGCAACTAATCATTCTGTTAATCTGAAGGATATGAAGTCTGTTGAGGTAAATGGTGATGCATGACGGGTATTGTGTGGAGACTAAAGGAACAAAGAAAGACTAGCATTAAAAAAAAAGCCATTCAAACAGGAACATGAAAGATTGAACGAGGCGGTCTCACATCTGTTTCGTATGCACAGAGGGTTTGCATGTGTCAATGTTGCTTTTACTCTCAGAACAGGAAATAATGGTGATAGCAGGTGTGTGTTCTTGTTTTGTGGGAAACAAATATTTCAATAACACATATTGCATTATGGCAGAGGCTATTAGAGAATGTTGATGGAAGAATATAAAAAGACAAAAACAGAAAGTGACCATGAGGTTGCAAACGGTAATGCTGTCTTGACGTGAATTATAAAATAGCAATTTTAGGGTGAACATATCAATTAATACAATTCCCGAAATGTTAATTTCATCTAATACATTATTAAAATCAAAAGTTGCATTGCTAATCCATAAATAATCCATAATATTATTTAATGGACCCGAGCTATGAACTACAACAAAAAGTTGTATTTTGATTAACTAATGTTAATTCTAAGATGAATAAATCCTGTACAATAGTGCTAACATTAACTAATGGGACCTTATTGGACAACTTACTTTTATGAAATTGTAAGCAGCTTATATGTTGCTTTTTGACATACTTGGATAACTTTCTAAATCATAAATATGATCATAATTATGTAATTTCAATTAAATATCTTTGTAAAAAAATAGTTGCTGCCTTGCATTTTAAAGTACAATCAACTTGGATGTTTAAGTCATTTCAACTTATATAGATTAGACTGACTTTAAAAATAAAAAAATGAGTTGAATCAATAACTTATAAAAAAAACATAAGTTAACTTATTCTGTTAAATTGAAGCAATGTAAAAAACAACACAGGCTCATTGGACAAACTTACCTTTGGCAACATGTTTGTGCCAATGCACCAATACGTACATTTCACTGCAGTTTCTAAAAGAAAAGAACACTAGAGGGTAAAACAGCAAACACTTTTAATCGTTTTCACACACAATTTTGATTACAGGGGCAGATTATGGATTAATAAAGACTTGGTTTCACACGGCTCCTTGCACAATTGTGTTATGACCTCAAAACACTTTTTACCATAGTGCATGATTTGTAAACGAATATATTTTAGAGTTTGCATCACTTAACCAATCCAGCAGCGGCAGGGCCGGGGATAATCACTATTATTAACGCATGAAAGGAACAAATAATAGATTTGCGTTTTGCAAAAATGTTGCCACAGGTACGTTTTTCCAATGAGCCTGGGCTGGTAAAAATATATATTGTCAAAACGTATTGCTCTTATATATATTGTTTACATGTAGGCTACAGTTTGCATGATATGGTGACATCAGTTCCATTCGTTTCTAAATTCCAGTGCAAGCTAAAAAGTAACAAATACACAACTTCCAATAATACACTTTAAAAGTAGCGTTCCCTAATGCTGATCATACAGTACTTGTGTGTGCGTGTGTGCGTGTGTGTGTGTGTGTGTGTGTGCCCTGCCCGCACAGGAACGAGTTTTGCTAGCAAAAGTGTTGCAGTGAAATCTTGATTGTGCTGACTTCCTCTGCGTCCCTGGCGAGTTTCTCAGTCCATGAACTAATTACTCTAAACCTCTCCAGCTTCCACCACAGCCATCTTATTCCACACATTACTGAGGCCGAGGACTCCAGAGGCCTGACCGGGAGAGAGAAGAGAGAGAGGGAAAAATGAAATTGAGGAAAAATTCAAGCACAGAGCCCGTGTTTGAGAGAGGACCTTTAGAAAGAGATTGGCTGATATTATTACAGGTATTGAAAGGCTCAGACATTGATAGACAGAAGAAGAATCACATGTCCTCAGCATTGAGAAAAAAAGTCCCTGGTGTGGATCATCACCTAAACAGCACACACACAAACACACACACACACACACACACACACACACACGCACGTCCAGACTAAACTGATGAGATAATTGCGGAATAGTCGGGTTGTTCCATCTAATTACTTCTGGGGGGAGTTCTTGGTCGAAGGGGATTAAACTGTTTGAAGACACTGGTTATTTGTGCAAAGCATGAAATCGATTGACTGATAACCAGAATAGGACTGCCTCTCTGCGGTCTCTAGAGAAGTTAAACGTCAAAGTCTGAATCTGGCCTGCAGACAGCACACATGAGTTAGCTAAATAGCTAAATGTTTTCTGTCACTCGCTTTGACAGACGGGTACAGAGTGTCCCTACGTTCCTTCTTTACTCCCAATCCATTCAGTTTCATCTGCCCCAGAGCACATGCCTCTTTCTGAAGAAGTTTATTCACCAATGGTGCTTGCCCAGGTTGAGCATCACTAGTATCACTTTCAGTAATATTATCGATTTGACTACACTGACTTGAACTGACTGAGTTGGACAATGACACTATTGAACAGAAGTTAATCAACATTAAACTGACTCAAGCTCAAACTAAATATAAGCTACAATATGCCAGCATGGGTTAAACGTAGCTAATTTAAAGCCCCCCTGCAGTCAATAATTGTATTGCTTAAAACTCTTTGATCACCAAAATTACATATAAAAAAAAAATAGGCTATATTCTTGCAAAATATTTTTCCATGCCTTACGTTGATCTGATTGGTTACAAGGTCGTTTGTGACGTCAGAAACACCAGCGATTTCACACCGTGTTTGTGAGACTGTCTTTGGTTCACTGCAGTTTTAAGCAGAAAATATTCAGCAATGCTGTTGACTTATGAATCTGCACGTGGTTTGTCCTAAAGCGTATTAAAAACACCACATAGACATATAAACAACATTAAAAGCTGGATTTTCACCACAGGGGGACTTTAAGTGTTACAAAGACGGATCAGAGAATGAATTTCATATAGGACAATGGGCGTACTTTAAAATATGCACCTCCAGTGGGGTTTTCATATGCTGGTTGAGAATATCAAACGTAGAAAATGTAGTTTTATTTATTAGAATTAGTTTTCATTTGCCTTGGTTAACCTTGTAAGAGGAATACAAAGTAAAAAACTCTCTAGCAGTTTGGGTCTGAACCAATTACAGAACAAACAGATCCAGGGCTTAAAAAACCCTCAGTATTTCACTCTCCTTTGAACCCACAACAGAGTAAACGCACATCCCAGCGCGCACACAATGTAAACAGGCCTTCTCAGCTGAACATATATGCATGTATGCTCTTGAAACACACTCAAACAAACAGTCGTTACAAACTACTTTCATAATGCGCCTGAGAAGCCCATTAGCATTCAGAGCTGTTTGTCCATTCACCCATTGCCGGTCCAGGATAAACACCAGCTGGGATTAGAGAGAAAGGTATGAGAGACTGAGGAAGAGAGTCTGGTTTCCTCCACTGTCGCGGAGGGGAGCGAGAATGCAATTGATTTGAGCTCTGGAAGTCAGAATATGGACATGAAGAGACGGACCCCTGGAGGAAGATCCAGGACAGAAGCAAATGCAGAGCGGAAATGGACATTTCATGGGCATAAAAGGGACTCTATAACACCTTGAAAGAGTCCAGATCAAATGTGCCACCGTGGTTTTCTGTCAGCATTACACCGGCACATGGCTTTCTGCTTCCCATGAGCCTCCGGGCTCTAATATCTGTGCCGTGTGTGTGTGTGTGTGCGTGTGCGTGTGCGTGTGCGTGTGCGTGTTCGAAATGCTGCGTTTTGCTCTCTGTACTTGGAAAGTGCTATTTTCTGTCTCGAATGAGGCCGTAACATCAATAATGCAGTATCCGAATGGCCAGCGACCAGAAACTTGTTAGAGTAAAACTTTGACACATCATCAACGGGAAGAGTCTGCTCTCCCTCCAGAGGAACCTGAGGGATAATTACTGTATACTGGCACGAGGTTGCAGTTTCACAAGTCGTGGGATGGCAGAAACTGCTACAATCTGTTCTGTAAAAAGCTTGCGGACACGTATAAACACAGCTGAATATTCCTGTTAGTAACTCCTCTATCTGTGGAAACTATGATGAAGAGATCTTGAGCATTAGCTGGTTAGCTGGTAGATGTTGCAACTAAACCATCTGGCTACAAAAAGCATCTTTCTCCGGTGACGATGTATGTGAAATGCATTATTTTGCAACATTTTAGGTTAGTATGTTAACCATGCAGTGTCTGTTGCACACTGAGTCCGAAATTTTCGTATGTGTTTTTTCATATTCGTGATTCGGTGGCTCTGAATTGTCAAAACACGATTCAAACTGCTTTCTACGGATGTGAAAAACGCAGAAAATCGAACCCGATACAATTTTTTTTTTATGACGGACGAAAGTTTCGGAGGCAGTGTGCAAGTGTGATTGACATAACGTGAGGTCGCAATTATTTTTTACCGTGCGAACATTTCCGACGCGAATTTCGGACTCAGTGTCCAAGGACCTTTTATACTTATTTGTAGGGCTCCGTTTTAACTATATCCCAATTATTGATGGAAATCCATGTTTTCACTGTCGTAAGTCGAAATATATATAGAGTATATAATCTCTGGGTCGAGAAACATGTGAACAGAGAAGCAGAAATGTTCGATAGAACCGTTGCTGACACACATGTAAAACGACGCGATCATCAAACATTAAAGAGCATTTAAATCAAAACTGAAAAAAAATCTAATGAAATGATGAGGCAAAGCTTCAGGGGTGTTTATAGACTTGATGTTGTCCATCTGTGTTTTGATCATCTTTCTGGATCCTTCTGGACGAACTCTTGGGCAAACACGTGATTTTCACGCAAGCTTTTTGTTTTAAAATATTGCTTTTTATATGAAACTTACCAACATCCAAGTGTTGATTAAAAATACATGAAGCTAGAATAAAATGGTTGGTTTGTCGTTTAAAAGCAGAGGCTCAGCTCTTTCTTTTGATATACTGACTGTTCAGATATTCATACAACCAAATATTCTGGGGGCCATGAATTTTTTTGTAAAACTGCTGGGGAAAGAGTTAAAATTAAAGACCATGGAGAAACCCAGTGCAATTGTCTAAATAAATGTTATAGTGCTGCTATATTCATTATATATGTCTGATTATAAATCCTGCAAAATAGCATTAAACAAAGGCATTAAACAACACAAACATCGATCAAAGCTCATGACAACAAGCTTTTATGTTTAGGAGAACTTGGTGCACTTTTCCCACAGCAGCTCACTGTTTTCCAGATGCGTTTTTTCCGTAGAAATGCAGATTTCACTGCAATAAACTGGCGGAGGTTTCTTGTGCACAGCACATAGACCTGATCAATCCATGATCAAATATTTTTGCTGATTGTTTTCATTATCAATTACTATCAAACTCCTTAATTAGTTGTTTCCGCCCTAGATTTAGGCCCCGTCTACACGCACATGGTTATTTTGAAAAACTGAGACATTTCCCTTAGTTTGTGCCCTTTGTTTACACGCAAACAGGGAATTCGCCTCTGAAAACGATTCTTTCTGAAAACTCCGGCCAGAGAGGAGATTTTGGAAAACTTTGTTTGCATGTAAACTGATAAACACTGAGATTTAGGCCGACGTCACAGATGCGACAGAACTTGCACTGCGTCAAAAGTGTGCCTATGTTTACATCTTCATTTGGCTTTGCTGATCATGGATGCATTCAGAGTCGCAGTCGCACTTATGTTGGAGCAAACCCTTCTCCTCTGTGTGCATCTGCAGAGACTCTGCTCTATCATGTCCAGCTGTTGCTGCTATTCTCTGGATTCTGATTGGCTAACGTGGGCTTGAGCTTCTCGTTACACTGACACCTGCAGGTCTGGCATGCTCTTATACACTCGGGCTCGTGTAAACTAACACTTTTCTGAAAACTGACAGGTGTGCATGATGTCATTTTTGAGAACGGAAAGGGTGAAATATCCGTTTATGAAAATAGCCGGCCACGTGTAAACGTAGCCTTATTTGTATAATATGTTTTTAAATGATCTGCAGGCATTAATTAATTCACCAGGTGGACCAAACAAACATAAATGGTATATTTCAAATGAGGATTGCCAAAAATGTTTGAGATAATTGCAAATGCTTAACTCTCTCCAAGTATTCTAGATCTCCTTTTTTTTCAACCAGTACAGACCATCAATCCAAACCCTTTCAGAGCGTCCTGAAGAAGACACGTATAAATAAATAGTTGTGCCATCGGAAGCCAGTGCTTATTGAAGTGGAAAAGAGCTACAGTGTTTTCTTTCTGGTCCTTGAATTCCATCACAGTTAGTTTGTGTGAAGCGAGTCCAAACCCGGGAGTTCAGAAGTAACCGTCAGGTCAAAATAAGAGACGCACTCGTCTGCCGATGCCTCTTCACCTATCCATCCCATTCTCCATCCGATTTCACCTCTCTTCTAACCTTGGATTGATGTCTGTGTGTGTGTGTGTGTTTACACAGACACGGTGTGTGGATTGATGTGTGCTGTTGACTGCGTCGCAAGGTTCATTGCGGACAAGTTAATCCGGCAGCGGCAGGGCCAGGGAGAATCACCATTAATAACGCATGGAAGGAACAAATAATATATAATTCCACAGAGCGCTGGGCTTTACTGCTGTCCTCCTCAAAGTCAACAGAGATGTGTCGCTCAAACAGCGGGTGCAAAGAGAACGTTTGGGGGTATAGGTTACCAAAACGGTGACAGAAAACAGTGAAGAATATTTTAGTTCATAGTAGGGTTGTAAAACGAACCAAACGTAAAAAATGTTGATCGTATCATCATAGTTGGAACGCAATTGCAAAACAATGATTATTTTAGAAATCTGTGAGCATCAAAGGTTTCTATTTACAGCATGTTTTTACAAGCGTTGATGATTGTAGCCAATCACAATCATGTCTGATGAGCGTGTGAAAGCACTGGCCAATCGGGTGCTAGTCAGTAAATTAGTCAGAATCCGCTTAAAGGTGCTCTAAGCGATGTCGGGTGACGTCACTTCTTGTTGACGTTTAAAGTATCGTCAAACTAAACGGAGGCTAGTTCGACCCTCCCTCCTCCTCATCCGCGCACTAACCCCCCAAACCCACCCCCAAACCCTTCTTGTCGGTTATTGGCAGGAACAGTTTGTTATGTTTCGTGGTGCGGGTTAGCCCAGTTTGTTTTTGTTGCCGTTTGTGGAGCCTGGGGTGTCTGCAGAGACCGCGTCTTTTTACAGTGTGTTCAGGGGACAGGCAGCCAGCGGATAGTGAGGAGATGTTTGCTGTATGTGACAAAAAATGTTATTGCCTAAAATACGTGTGACATCGCTTAGAGCACCTTTAACTAATCGTACAGTGTGTTGCAATCAACATTGAAGATGAATTGACTTGACTAGTCTGTAAATATATATATTCAAGTGTCAAACAATAATGAAATAAGCTGTGGCTGTATTGATTTCTAGATGTGTCCGAATGATCTGGAAGTTGGAAATTCACATTCACAATAACTGAAAAATAGCCCAAAAATAATATGTTTTCCAGTGGATATCAGCATCACAACACTGTGAACACAGATGCCCAGAAGATTAGACACAGAAAAGAGGAACAGCCATGAAAGAAAAGGAGAATTACAGAGAAAATATTCTATTGTCTAATTGTGCGATCTATGCTTACAAAAATTAGATGCATGAGTCAGCATAGAAAACCCTGTGACACATCTATGGAGGAGGAACGTAAGAAAAGCAGGGAACGAGAGCGAGAATAAGCCGAGCATTAAAATGGATGACAGGTGAGATGAAACAAATATTTAGGAGATTATATTTTGACTGGCGTCAGGCTCGTGTCTCGTCCCTTTCATCAATGCCATTGAGAACAATTAGATTTTCAAACCCCAGCTTGCTTGCCACCAACCCTCCCTCTCTCTAATAACCATAAGCAGAGAGGGAATTTGACATACAGTACATGTCTATTCCCAGGAGAGATAATGGCATTCAGGTTTTCCTCTCTGAGAGGTTGAATTAATCTCCAAGGTGACACTGGGTATAAAAGCTGTCGATAGGTGGCCAGAGATACCCTGTATGACGCATACTGAGTGGATGCCGTAAGCCCGGTGCATTCACTCTCTGAGAGATGGATCAATTTTTTACAAGGAGCCTGTAAACAAATCAGAGATTCACCTTAAGAAAGAGCTGAATATAAGCGGAGAGCCTCCTCAGAACCAGGAGCCAAAGGATAGTCTGCCTCGATATATAGTGTGAAGAAATCATTCACTTAGTTGGCATGGCATAAAAGCTTCAGGTTTTAGACCGTGTGAATATTTAAGTATGGATATATTCTCAAATAATGAATTTCTGGAGTTTCTGGTCTGACTTGATTTAAAACACTGGGACAGTGAAAGATAATTTAGGATTTTTTTGTATTTCAGCATTTCTCTCATTTGCTGTTTATGATATTTTAGGCCCAGGATTTGCACACTATTGTTCAAACGTTTGGGGCGGGAATGATTACTTTCATAAAACAGCTGTTTTCTATGTGAATATCTAGTAAAGTGTAATTTATTCCTGTGATCAAAGCTGAGTTTCAGCATCATTACTCCAGTCTTCAGTGTCACATGATCCTTCAGAAATCATATGATGATTGATGCTCAAGAAACATTTATGATTATTATTATCAATGTTGAAAACAATTTTGTTGTTTTATATTTTTGTGGAAACAGTGATATGTATCTTGAATTGTTTTGAATTGTTTTAGATAAAAGTGTCTGCAAAATGCATAAATGGTACAATTTATTTTGTACTCATTTGTCTCATTTAGGCGGTTTATGAGGCCACAGGCTTACACAACAAAACTATATTTCCCACAATTCTCTCTGCCAGCACAACAAGAATGACAAAATGCAAATCTAACGCTTGAGTTACACAGCTAATGTGCAGCATTTACTCTTCATTTTGTTGCACTGACGCTAAACAAGCTTCATGTCTTTGTCGGGAAGTGAATACAAGAGAGAAAAAATATGAAACTGCAAAATATTATGCCATGCAAAATCAATTGAAAAAAACATCATGCCGCAATTTCCAAAATTTTCAAGGAGTTTCCAAGGCGGATTTGAAGCATTATATTCTTCAACAAGTGTCATTAACACATTATTTTGCTTTATACAGAAACTAATGCATTAAAGATTGACCAACAGTCCCAATGTAGAGGTTTTAATATGCTTACAGTGTCTCTGTTTACACATATACGCAGTGCATTTGCATTTACATCAGGCCAAAATGAATTGTTCAAACGGCTACATTAAGGAAACATTTCATTTCACGAGTGTCCGTGTTTAACTCATCCGTGAAAGCCCAGGGTGACAACTTCATAATCACATGCTTCACTAAAGCACATTTGAATGGAGCTTTAATCACGGCCTGTTAGACTATCCCTCTTAAGGGCATAATCATGCGCAATCCATTAGATGTCACAGAAATCCTGATGTACATTAGGTGCTGTCATTATGTAATTCGCAGTACGTGTCGGCGATAAACCTGCGCCCGCGTTCGCCCTAATGCTGGAAAACAGTGGCATTAGCGCATAGACATTTTCACCCACTTCACCTCTTCTTGCCCGTCCATGACACTGAACAAATTATTGTAATGCCCCTGACAGGGCAGAATCACTCTTTCTCGAGCAGCTGATTGGTGAAGTTATCTTTAATTGGTTTAAACTTTGCCCTAGCAGCCTGGGGATTGGCAAGCTTAATTTCAGCAAAAGGTCAACATCAATAAATCCAGCTGAAGAAGGGAAAGTGAGAAAGAGGGACGGGGAAAGAGATAAAGAGAGAGAGAGAGATGGCACCCATTACCTTAGGAGGCAGAAGAGCGAGTGAGAGTGCGACCTCTGACCCCACGTCAAAGTGCAGACGGAAGATTCGAATCTCCAGCTTAGTGGCTCCACCTCCGTGTCTCCTGTTTATTGGCACTGACCCCTGGCAAGATGGGGGTCATATTTTCATATAATGGCAAAGCTACTCCGCCAGTGCCCATCGCCAGCCATATAATAAGGCTAAAATGAAAAGGACACAGGCACGGTGGAGGACAGGATCATAGAAAGGAGAAGAGACGGGATGAGAGTGAGGGCGAGCGACGGGTAGTTGACCCAGAGCTAAAAGGACAGCTCCATTTATTTTGTGCTGAGAGGAATGAGAGAGAAATTCAGGCCAACAAAGACATCTCTTCTATTAACCAGCATGTCAATCCAAAGCGGTGTCTGGATTTACACACACACAGATATGATTCACCTGTACAAATCATTAGCATTCGTGCACACCCAGGTAGCCGAAACACCTTGCCTTGATAATAGCCCAGATCCGGCAGGCCGAAGGAAATAACTCGCTTAACCCGGTTGTGTTTGCCAGACTCGGGATGGGTGCGGGATCAATGATGCCCCAGAATCGGCACAAATATATACCTCCAAAAAGAATCAGGCTGTAGTAAAGCATCTACTATAACAAAATTAAATATTTACACTTTATTTGTGATTTGCAATTTAAAAAAAGTTAGAATATGCCAACACAATCTCATTTCAATACACTGTATAACAAATATATGATCAATAAGTTATGACAACATATGTTTTTACATTGTTTTAACAAAAAAATGAGTTATTAGTTATAAAATGTAACTTATTTTGGTAAGTCGGTTTAATGTAATTTAAGCTGAAATGACTCAATTATTCAAGATGATTGTACTTAAAAATTTAAGGCAGCAACTTTTTTTTAACTATTTTACATGGGTGGCTAATTTCTATGATCTTATTCGTATGCTTACGCACAATCTGCTGTTCAGGGCTGGACCTTCATGCTTATCTTTCTTTTCTGAAAATCTTACACATTATACAAATTCATACGAAATCGCCACCTTGTAAAAGAAAGTTTCATTTCCCATGAGATCGGGTTGGAATACGCAGCTACTTTTCATGCTTACTTCTTTTCTAAACAAATTGTCTTTCGATTAAAAAATTCCTACAAAATCACCACAAAACAGAATAATATTTTCTTCCAAAGAAATTGGGTTGAAATACACCGCTCCTTTTCACTTTTCAGACCCTTTTCGAATGATTCACAGCATACAAATTCATACCAAATTGCCATTTACTAAAATAGTTACGGTTTCCCATAAGAATAGTATTTTTATACAATGTAAATGCATACGAATCATCACTGTGTAAAATAGAAATGTTTTCCCAAGAGATCTGGTTGGAATATGCAGTTACTTTTCATGCATTTTTTCTTTTTTAATGTATGTTCTTGTACTACAGGTGAAACATCATGCAAAAGTTTGTGTATTTCAGTAATTCAAATTAAAAGGTGAAACTAATATATTTAGTAACTATATACATATGCATGATTATACTTTTCAGAGGGCCGACATTTCTGTATTTTTTTAATTGATTTTATGTAATATTAAAATTCTGAGATTTCGAATTTGGGGTTTTCATAAGCATCAAAATTATAACTTTCGCACGATATTCTAATTTTTCGAGTTTCACCTGTACGCGAACTTGTACAAAATCACCACCTTGTAAGATAGTAACTTTTTCCTGTGAGATCAGTTTGGAATAAACAGATACTTTTGAATGTCTGTAAATGGAGATTTTTTAGACAGTATATAGCATCTGCCAGAACTGACCCATGCTAATCACCGTACAACTCATAACATTTCGATTTTCACAACAGCAGATTCAGCAAACATGCACCCTGCTCTCGCCTCTCCAGTTTGTCCCTCAGCCATTGATTGATTGTCATCCACATTGAGCGTGAGCTTCAGGGACCGGCTGTGCAAGGCCGAAGTCGAAGGTTAAAGTGCACGTGTGGTGGCGCGGGAAAGCGTGCGGCGTCGGTGACAGTTCGGCTCAGCTGCGCTGCCACAATAAAAGGTGACAGGTCCAATCAAGCACTCCATCAACAGCTCCTGGCCTAATGCTCTCTCATGTCAGACTGAGTTAGAGAAGACCGCGGTGACTGCCCCACAGCAGAGCGAGAGAGAGATAGAAGCCAGGAACGACAACTCTTTAATGGAGATCCGAGCTCTGTAAAATAGATACGTTTAAGTGTCTGCATGCTTGCAAATAGTTGAGCGATTCTATCTCTTTGCAAACTTCTCCTCCTCACAATAAAGCGATGCAGAAGTGCTGAGAGATCGAAGCGATTTAGCATTTCACCTCAGAATAGCGGCGGCGTTGACTCCGCTGTCTCGGCCTATATTTCACCGCATTTACCATGTCCAAGAGAACATAAAGATTTTAGACCAATAGCCCTCACCTCTGTGATTGTGAAATGTTTAGAGATTGTTGCTCCAGCATTTACTTAGGACAGTTAAAGATAAATGACATCCTTGGCAGTTTGCCTATAAGAAAGGCTGTAGTACTGAAGATGCAGTTGCTGCTTTAGTACACATCATCTCTAAACATGTAGATAAACCTAAAACAACTGTAAGAACTTTGTTTTTGGATTTCTCTTCTGCATTCAACACATTACAGGTTGACAGACTAGTGTCAAAACTTGCACGGTTGAACGTTAATCCCTATCTGGTCCAGTGGTATACTTCATTTCTCACTGATAGAGTTCAGAGTGTCAAAGTGAACGAAACTGTGTCGTCTGCAATCATTACAAATGTCGGAGTCCCGCAAGGTTGCGTTAGTTCTTATGATGGTCGTCAACAGATATTCTACTGACTATAAGTAACTATGCAACTACATGTCAACTTATTCTAACCCTAACCCTACCAGTCTACTAGTACTCTACTAACACTCTAGTGAGAGTTATAGACATGTGGGTGCAACGTTACTTATAGTCAACAGAATGTATTAAAGGGACCATCCAAATGAAGTGAAACCGAAAACAGATTCTTCTATTGTTCTATAGGTCTGTGATAATGAGCATACAACAAAACTGCAACCCTATCTGGTATAAAAGCCTGTCTGTTATGCTGAAAACAAAGCTGCATAATCAATTAAAAATTTGCTCAAAGATTGTAGGTCAGCCCCTTGAGAAGCTCTACGACTCAGTCTATCATAACAACTTGCTAAGGCTAGCCAGTATTATAACTTCTAACCCTATGCATATTTTGCATAAAGAGTTGAACTTTTACCATCAAAGAGGAGGTTTAGAGTGCCCAGATTTTAATAAAGTGAGGCTGAAACACTCTTTTGTGTACCAGGCTATCCTAGCGTTGAACAAAAAGATTTAATCAGAGATCAAGAGTACTGTGAAGATGTTAGATGTATAAGTGTTGTATTGTTTTCAAAGTATAATATGTGATGTGTAAATGTATGTCGATGTAGAATGTATGTTAGATGTATGTTGTATGTATGTTGTATTATTTTGAAAGTATAATATGTGATGTGTAAGTGTATGTCGATGTAGAATGTATGTTAGATGCTGTAAACATACACTGTTATGCAAGAAAAATTTCAGACTCGTCTGACAATAAAGTATAAAGTAAAGTAAAGTAAAGTAAAGGGCCCCATTCCTATATTCTGTCTGTGGCCCCCAAAATCACTAAATCCGCCCCTGGATAAGACGGGTGATTGCACAGAGAGGCGTGATGCACATTAAAACAGGGAATCTGACTGAAGTTAACCAAGGAGGAGGGAGAGAATGAAAATATACGAGGAAAACAAGCGGGAAGGGTGAGTGGAGAGGACAAGTGAAGTAAAGAGAGGGAGGAGATTGTCCCGGGCGAGCGAGGAGCCTGTTCCCTCTACCTGTGGCATCGCACCGATGTGGCAGTTCAGCTGAAAAGCCACGTCGAGTTGGAGGGATTTCTGTGCCGACTGAAACGGGACACTCTCGCAGTTCCCCACGGCTGTGCAGATCATGAGGAAAGCCCTCTGTAGTTTCCAGGTGAATGGGCTCTGGGGCGAAGCAGGACGGGCCCCGTGAGCCATGAGCTTCGGCCCGTTTAAGCTGATTACAGGATTCACATTTTGTTAAATGATATTGTTTTAGTCAAGCCATCAGAACGCTTCCTGTGCGGTCCCACAGTTCTCTGTTTTAATTTTTGTCTTTTGATGAAAGTTTCCTTTAAAGGATTAGTTCACTTCAAAAGGAAAAAGCTGTCATCATTTACTCACCCTCGTGTTGTTTCTAACCGGTTTGACGAAGATATATGGAAAAATGTTTGTAACCAGACAGTTGCTGGACCCCATTGACTTCCATAGTAGAAAAACAAGTCAGTGAGATACATCAACTGTTTGGTTACCAACACTCTTCAAAATATCTTCCTTTGTGTCCAGCAAAAGAGAGAAACTCATACAGGTATGAGACAACTTGTGGGAGAGGACATGATGTGAACTAATCCTTTAAGATTTTTTTCTCTTTTAGCATGAATGTGTTCACCTTAACGTTATCTACATTAGGAAAATGTTCCACATCTCACTTCCGCCAATATGGATCAATAAATTTGATGACATCATTCTGCACTTCAGCTTCTCATCAGATTTTCTGTCCAATCAAATGCTCTAAAGATTCTGAAGCTCCGCCCCTTCACTATAAACAGACGCTGAAGCTGCGGATAAAATCGGTCACTTGTTCACACATTTACTTTTTTCTACATGGTGAATGGCACACAGTGCACTATACAGGAGAAACTCGAAAAATTAGAATATCGTGCAAAAGTTATAATTGTGATGATTATGGCTTACAGCTTATGAAAACCCCAAATTCGAAATCTCGGAAAATTAGAATATTACATGAAATCAATAAAAAAAAAGGATTTAAATACACAAATGCCGGCCCTCTGAAAAGTATAATCGTGCATATGTATATAGTTATTTTATACTAAAAATATTAGTTTCACCTTTTAATTTGAATTACTGAAATACACGAACTTTTGCACGATATTAAAAAGTTTCGAGTTTCAGCTGTATAGGGGACAGGGAACGATTCAGACACTGACGAGTAGACAAGATAACACTTGATGCCATGCACTTACATAAGTTACACACAATACACATCCTCAGCATGATTATGATCACTGTTTTACTTTAATAACAGTTTCATATTAAAACTAAAAGGGGGATCTATTAGACTGTGACTGTCATAAGCTGTCAAATGTGGCTTTGCCGACCTGTGATATAAACAAAACGCTATTGGCTATTTAAAAAAGGGGAGGAGCTGATCGATATGCCCCGCCCTGTCTTCTTGTTTCATCACGTCTACACACTGAATAATGCTGCACTTTTCAAAGGCATTTCAGCAGGCCTTTACATTCAGACAATATGACATATTTTTTTGTCTGTTCTGTGTCATGTTCATGGACTTTTAGTTTACTCTTTAGCTTGCCTTTTAGTTTTCCCACCATTCGTTAGTTGTCATGGTTACTGATATGATTAGTCATTACTTCAGCTGTGTATTATTAATCAACCTTGTTTGTAGTCCCTGTGTTGTAAGTGTCCTGTCTCGTCCGTGTGTGTTGCGTTAATCTATTCCTTCATTTACTCTGGGAATTAGTATTAAAGACTCTGCTGGAACTTTATTTTCATCATCGTGTGTCTTCATGCAACATTGTGTGACAAACGATAGTAAAGTAGATGTGATATAAAGTACCTGTGATATGTGGCCTTTTCCCATACATATATTAAGCTTTTATTGTTTTCGTGAGGCTGATCTGACTTTCTCAGAGCTGTTATCTGTAGCACATCGGTTCCCAACAGGGGGGTCGCGAAAGACGCATTATTCTGTTAATAAACGCAAGTTTATTATCGCTCGCTATGGCGCCAAGAGAGTAAAAAATAAAGCCTCACACATAACTTGCAAGTACTGAGGCCCCAGACAGCAGTGATTTAGTAATAGCCTATATTTTTTCTTTGTTTTTACCTACACACCACTCTGAATATTTTTTTTGGGGGGGGGATTTCAAATAGGGCCAATATATAGGCTTCTCCTAGGCTTACGTTTTTAAATTACAAGGGGCCTACTGATGTTTTTGTCATTGTATTTCTAATATTAGAGGCTATTATTTGTGCATAAACAAACTCTTTTTTTTCTTCATATCCACTCTAAACAAACCACTGGGTTAAAAACAACCCAATTTATTTTCAACCCAAGGGCTGGGTAAATATAGGACAGAACACATGTTGGGTTCATTTTAACCAACATATTGGGTTGTTTATTTAACCCAGTATAATGGGTTCATTTGACCCAGCATACTGGACTGATTCATAGCTTTTTTTTTCTTCATCCATGAATTAATTTTTACAGATTAACTCAAATCCTCTAAACCTTAAAAAAATAATACTCTACACAACTAGTGGTTTGCATGATAATTCCTTAATCTTTTATCATATTTTACAGTATAGCATATTTGATATAGTTTTGAATACATATTGCATACATTTAAGCTTGTTTAACAAATATTAAATATTTATTAGTAATTCAAGTGTAATGGACCAGTCTCTGTTGTGACGTGGGTTGTCACGTCTGACCCAGGATCTGGGTTACACAAAAACTGCCCAACACTGGGTTGTTACGTCTGACCTAGGATCTGTGTAACACAAAAACTACCCAAACACTGGGTTGTTCCGTCTGACCCAGGATCTGTGTAACACAAAATCTACCCAAACACTGGGTTGTTACGTCTGACCCAGGATCTAGGTTACACAAAAACTGCCCAACATTGGGTTGTTATGTCTGACCCAGGATCTGTGTAACACAAAAACTGCCCAACACTGGGTTGTTACGTCTGACCCAGGATCTGGGTTACACAAAATTTACCCAAACACTGGGTTCTTACGTGTGACCCAGGATCTGTGTAACACAAAATCTACCCAAACACTGGGTTGTTACGTCTGACCCAGGATCTGGGTTACACAACAACTACCCAAACACTGGGTTATTACGTCTGACCCATGATCTGAGTAACACAAAAACTACCCAAAAATTGGGTTGTTAGGTCTGACTCAGGAGCTGGATAACACAAAAACTACCCAAACACTAAAAAAATAACCCCACAAATTGACCCAAAAGGCTCAACACAGGATGTGTGTAGAAAAAATAACCCAAGATTTTTTAGTCCTTCTTCCCCTTACGGTGTCTTTGGTGATAGTGAAGGCCATGTTGGTCGGTAATTATTCCCCAGTTCAGGTTTCCTGTCCTTTGACTCGTGTGCACGAGGCGTTTTCTGAGTGCAGAGGTCAGTAAGACAAATGGGTTGTTCTGGTGAGGATCAGTGGTTGTATTTTGCTGTGTTTTCCACCTCACTCGCACAACCCTCTGACTGCACCCTAAATAGAGCACTCAGTTTCAAAGAGGAACGACAGCAGGGCATTATGTGCTCTGTTATGAGGAAGGATTTTCCCGTGTGTGTGTGTGTGTGTGAGCACCTAAGCTGATGCTCAAGGCTACGGACAGGACTGGCTGGCTGCGAGGGAACAGATGCATGCCTGTAGCAGAGATGACAGGCTTGGAGAAGCGCTGAAGGGACGCCTACTGAACACTTTGGTCTGTGATAAGTGGGATAACTTCCCCTTCCTTCAGCCTGCATTACCAGGAATATCCCAGGGGGCAAAACTGCAGAATAAACCTCTGGAACCACTATTGTTATGTGTGACCGCTGGTATTTCACACACAGGATTTTCTCTATAATTTGGAATCTGATTTGTTTTAGAGCACTGCTATTGGATTTCCAGCCGCAGGCTGAAAGTAAAACTTTTATTAAAACTTTTCTATTTCTAGATATTAAGTATTAAATTCTGTTTTGCATTTCTGCTATTCTATATTGAGTCACTGAGGCAGACTCCAAGGCCAACATGCATTCATTTCATTTCATTTCTAGAAAGAAAGCATGAGTATAAAGAAAATTAGATTGAAAATTAGTTAATTGAAAAGGGTCAAATGTGAAAGGTCAGAATTGAGTCATCTTAGGTTATTAACGGGATAGTTCACCCAAAAAATGTGGTTTCTAACCCCTTTGAATCTCTATCTTCAGTGGAACATGACTATATTATCATTATTATTATAGTTTGTATTACTTTTTGAATGAGATTATATTTATTTATTTATGTATTTTTTTAAATGTTTTTTTTTTTTTGCCATAGTTTAATTTTAGTTTTTTTATACATCAAGTTAAATTAATTGAAAATGAGAAATGTTTCTTATATTTTTTGGCACTTGTTTCAGTAAAAGTTTATTTTATTTAAAGTAACAATAATATTTTGTTTAACCCATGACCCCCCCCCCCCCCCCCACAAAAAAAAAAAAACATTTTTTGAATGAGCCTTTAAACGCATTGAAAGACCTTAATGATCTTTATTGTTATGTGACATCTAAAGGTGGCATATTCAATTTAAGAGCTTCAGAGGACGACAAGATTTCCAGTGATTAATATCACTAGATATTGAACTATTAATATATTAATAGTTCAATATCTGTATTTTCGTCGTCACACAAAGCCTATTGTACAATGACATGGAATACAGTGCATAAAGCACAACATAATGTGGAAAAGATACATTGTTAAAAATGTATTCTTCTGTGTTGCCGTTTCAGTAAATCATAATGCACATATCATATCAATTAGTTTTGGGGACCTATTAATTTAATAGCAAAAAGAAACTGGAAAATATACATGCACAAAGCATTAAATAATCTCCACTGCCTCTATTCCCAGAAATCTGTGTTAAGTTGCTATAAAATCAATGACAGCTTCAGTCAAAAGCAGAACTAGCTAGTATGTTTCCTTTATTTATTGAAGCCAAGCATGGTAAAATGAGACGTTATCTAGGTGGAAAGTGCCAGAAAAGTGCTAGAACGGCACAGCATCCGCACTCGTCTCCATAGCGATGATATTGAGTGACACCTCGGCCTTGATTATGTTTGCTCCAGCTGCGAGTGAACCAAAAGATGCCGGCACCAGTAATCTGGACTTCTCGGTCAAACACCCTGCGTGTCAATCTCCACATCACATCCTATACATCATCATGGCTGTGCGCTGGCTTTACAATGCAGTCCGCTTTAAGCATTACATAACTGGCGCAACGTTGAGTTTCCTGAAAGGTGCACGGCTGTAACCGAGGAGAGGAACGTGAGGATCTGTGTTGGTGGGCCTTCGGCTCGTTCGGGGAAGCCGAGGATTTGTGATGCGCAATTCGTCCTCAAGCTTCACGGTTATCAACAGCAAACCAGACTGACCCGAGGACCATGAGAAGATGTGTGAGAGGGACTGGAGGACACTGGTCATCCATAAGGATCATGTGTGTTAATTCTAATGCCTGATCTGTGACCAGTGATTTCTGATATGTAATGATTCATGTACAGTCAGATGTGTCAGTAAATCAAACCAGTGACTAAACGGTCAACTTGACATTGTTTCTCTTAGTAGGATGAAAATAATCTGTTTGTTTTTTTTTAATTCATTCAAAGAACGCTCCCTTTGCAATCTCTGGAGCTGTCAATCAAACAACTCGTTTAATGAGTTTATCAGTGACTGAGTTCTGGACTCTTGCCATGTATTAATAAAAAAATCTCTCATTTACGTGTTTGCACTGTTAGTTATGATGACAGCATTGGTTAGTAAGCAGAAATCGAGTTGCAATGACAAGATCACTGTATTCATGCGCTCAAAATGTCTGGGATCGGCTACATGCTCATCACTGCAACCATAATGCTAACACTTTTCAGGATTAGTTAACCTTGAGAGCTGTAATAGTAAAAACGTGCTGAAAGTTTTCGAGAGACTTCCACATGTAATACTTATTTAATATGCAAAGATGTCAGCCAATCACAGCAGTGGGCGTTTACACTGAAGTCTCACAGCCAATCAAAGCAGTGGGAGTTTACACTGAAGTCTAACAGCCAATCACAGCAGTGGGCGTTTGCACTGAAGTCTAACAGCCAATCACAGCAGTGGGAGTTTACACTGAAGTCTCACAGCCAATCACAGCAGTGGGAGTTTACACTGAAGTCTAACAGCCAATCACAGCAGTGGGCGTTTGCACTGAAGTCTAACAGCCAATCACAGCAGTGGGAGTTTACACTGAAGTCTCACAGCCAATCACAGCAGTGGGAGTTTACACTGAAGTCTAACAGCCAATCACAGCAGTGGGCGTTTGCACTGAAGTCTAACAGCCAATCACAGCAGTGGGAGTTTACACTGAAGTCTCACAGCCAATCACAGCAGTGGGAGTTTACACTGAAGTCTCACAGTTAATCACAGCAGTGGGCGTTTACACTGAAGTCTCACAGCCAATCACAGCAGTGGGAGTTTACACTGAAGTCTCACAGCCAATCACAGCAGTGGGTGTTTACACTGAAGTCTCACAGCCAATCACAGCTGTGGGAGTTTACACTGAAGTCTCACAGCCAATCACAGCAGTGGGCGTTTACACTGAAGTCTCACAGCCAATCACAGCAGTGGGCGTTTGCACTGAAGTCTCACATCCAATCACAGCAGTGGGAGTTTACACTGAAGTCTCACAGCCAATCACAGCAGTGGGCGTTTGCACTGAAGTCTAACAGCCAATCACAGCTGTGGGAGTTTACACTGAAGTCTCACAGCCAATCACAGCAGTGGGAGTTTACACTGAAGTCTCACAGCCAATCACAGCAGTGGGCGTTTGCACTGAAGTCTAACAGCCAATCACAGCAGTGGGAGTTTACACTGAAGTCTCACAGCCAATCACAGCAGTGGGCGTTTACACTGAAGTCTCACAGCCAATCACAGCAGTGGGTGTTTACACTGAAGTCTCACAGCCAATCACAGCAGTGGGCGTTTACACTGAAGTCTCACAGCCAATCACAGCAGTGGGCGTTTACACTGAAGTCTCACAGCCAATCACAGCAGTGGGCGTTTACACTGAAGTCTCACAGCCAATCACAGCAGTGGGCGTTTACACTGAAGTCTCACAGCCAATCACAGCAGTGGGTGTTTACACTGAAGTCTCACAGCCAATCACAGCAGTGGGCGTTTACACTGAAGTCTCACAGCCAATCACAGCAGTGGGCGTTTACACTGAAGTCTCACAGCCAATCACAGCAGTGGGTGTTTACACTGAAGTCTCACAGCCAATCACAGCAGTGGGCGTTTACACTGAAGTCTCACACAGACATGCCCTTTCAAACAGTGTTCAAATCAGAGGCTAAATCATGGTAGGAAAAGGCCTTTTATTTCTTAATTATGACATTTTTTGATGTGAAAATCATGATAACATTATAAGTGCAACTTTAAAACACCTGCATGTTATTACAGGTGTAATTAATTTTTAACTTTTCATTTCTGTCATTCCCTTCCATCTTAAGCAACCCTTAAACCACCAAACCTGTCCCTAACCTTGACAAGTGCTTTGCAATTCTTATTATTTAATGTAAGATACCTAGTATAAAGTGTGACTATGAAGTCTAATTTATGTGTATAAAGTGTTATTCAATATTATTGTCATATTTACTTTAAATCAGTGTTATTTTAGAATCATTGAGAAGCTGTTTTTATTAATATCTTGAATTAGTGTTCATTTTTACTCTTAGTACATCACTAAATGGAAAAAAAAATGTTTACAACTAGTTGAAAAAAAGTTTATTTTCATTTTTTCACAGTTAACTTGATTTTAATTTCCAGTAAAAAATAAACAAAACACACACACACACACACACACACGCACACACACACACACACACACACATATATATATATGGATAGGAAACTTCTCAAATGCAGGGAGAGTTATGATTGGATACTCACGTCTTCATACTTAACATAAATATTCTTTTAATTTAATAATGATGTAATAACCAAACAGTGCATCTTTAAAAACAGAAATTCCACATCTATGTCCAAAACAGGCCTGTAAATGAACAGCAGATCCTGATGCCACAGGTCCAGTGTTCTCTGTGTTGCTCTTTTGTGAGTTTCAGGGACTTCACTACACCACTGCGCCACCTTGTGGAGAGGAGAATCACAAGTTTGCAACAAGACAAAAATGATGTGTGCTTCATATGCGTTTTAAAATAGCAGCTTGAAGCATGCAGTTGATGACGAATAGTAAGCTCTGGCTGTGATGGACGGGAGACTGTATTCTGACAAAGAAACAGGAGGAGGGTTAGAACATCTCTATCGACCGGCCAGGTCCCTCAAGTTTTGGTTTATGAGAAACAATAAATCTCCTCACACACACACACACACACACACACTGAGACACGTCGGCTGTATCTCGGCGCGCAGCAAGCCAGCCAAACACTGACTCCTCTAATAAAAAGATACTTGATCTTGAAGTATCAAATAACTGAGCTATGATTGCTCAATGCTCTGTAAACAGAAGTGGTCAAATAAAGTCCCACTAGACTCTCGCTTTCTTCTTCTCCAACACTTTCTTTATTCCTCTCTCTCTCTCTCTTTATTCCCTTGCCCTCTCGCTGTAGTACCACATTACCCGAGTGATTTCCTCTGGAGGTACACCTGTGAAAGCACCAGCGTGAGGCCCTGCTAGAAAAATATTGCGTTCTATAAAACTTCCCCATAATCGGGCCAGGTGCAATAAATCCAGGACAGAAATATTAAGTGGGGCTGATATTTCCTTGGCCTTGCTCCAGCTCTGCTAGTAAAAACCAGCAGTCAGAATGACCTTAGCATTTGAAGAAATATCATACCGGCAGGAGAGGGACGACGAAGGCGGTCAAACGCCCGATACTCGTGTGTGTGTGTGTGTGTGTGTGTGTGTGTGTGTGTGTTGATGATTCTTCAAGGATTACAAATGTGCAACAGCAGACTCCGTTATCAATGTTCATTAGACACCAAATTACGCTAAACAGGATTATGGATGGCTGTAAAGGTGTTTAAGAGAGTTTGAAATGATCTGTGACTTTTAAAGGATTGCAAGGACATCTTTCTGTCATTCAGCTTCTCAAAGCCTACTCACTTCTACATAGATCTGTGAGAAAAATGCCACATCAGCCTCCACTACCCCCCATCACACTCTTCATAGCTGTAGATCAATAATAGCCTCTTAATTTGCCCACATAATACACTCGTCATAACTAGATTTGAATTTCCTGAAGAGAATATCAGCGCATGCAAAGCATGAAGCAAATGAGGTACATTTTAAAAGGTAAGTCTAGGCTTCAAGCTTTTGTTCTGCGGTTCAGCCATTGCTGGCTGGATGGTTAAATGGATAACAAGAAAGAAAGACCAATTAGAATTCTGTATGCAAATTGCTCTAAGGAAAAGTGTAGGCTAATTGGAATGCATATGGAAATATGATGATTGACAGTTACATTATCAACTAGAAAGTTTTTAAAAATCCCCAAATAAGCTGAAATGATCTACAAATCACAGTTTGAATTGAGTTATTGCATGAAGTGGTTTCAGTTGAAATGATTACAGAAATGTGTGGAGAAGAACAAATACAGAGAAAGTCAATTCAGTCAGTGCTCTAAAAACACAGTGTGCCGACTCCAAACATATGTTTGATGCCAAGTGTGCACATTGTGTTAATGTGCAGAGTTTATGAAGGGGGAAATGTTTTATTGATCAAAGAGGAAGATACAAAAGGGAATATTGTACTCAGAATCATTTTCTCAATTTGTTGGTGCCTGTGAGTGGTGAAAGAACAAAAAACTACAGAAACCCTCCCAGATTTGTGCTTAATACGAACTAGAAAAAAATATTCAAAACAGGAAACAAGTTTATTATGTCTCAAAAACACAAAAAAAATCTGGGTTGTTTCAACCCAAATTTGGGTAAAATATGGACAAACCTCTTTTTAATTGCATTTTTTAACCCAACGTTTGGGTTTTTCCATATTCGACCCAAAATTGGGTTAAAACAACCCAGCATATTTTAGAGTGTACAATGTTAAAGATGATGATATATTTATGACAAACCAGAAAACGTGTACTGTGTAAAAAAGGGATGTATAGCATACACTAGGAGTGTGAAGGGTTATAGGCACACATAAATAAAATGGAGGGCTATGAATATACAGAAGAAGAGATAGAATTACAGTGTGAATCTCGCTACTGTCTCTTTAAACCGGTCCCTCCTCTCCCCCCCCCCCCCTCTCTCTTCAGAGGCAGTGAGAGAGCCGTCTCCACTAGCAGCCAAAGCCTGTCCATAAACTCCAGCCTCTTCCTCCCTCCATCTGGCAGGAGGGAGAGAGAGAGAGAGAGAGAGAGAGAGAGAGAGAGAGAGAGAGAGAGAGAGAGAGAGAGAGAGAGAGAGAGAGAGAGGGGGGACCAGAGTGCGCGTGAATCCACAGGGTTTCAAATCTGAGGCAAAGGCAGCATCCCTCCATCGTCACGGCGACAAGAGGTGTCAGCATCACCGGGGAGACAGAATGCGAGACGGAATCTAGTGGTCGCCGCAGCAACAAGCGTATCCGAGGAGTTCTAGGATTCCACGCAGGATTGAAGCAGCCAGGGCTTCAGAAGAGAGAAGTAACGGGGCCAATCTTTCCTCCTCTTCCTCCTCCTCTCCTCCCACTGATGGACAGATCTGAACGAACCCTCCTTCTGACGGTGGGCGAGCGTGGCTGGACGGACAAGTGAAAGGGAAGACATAAAAGAGTGGGATTGTGTGTGGGAAAGGGAGAGAGAAGTGGGAGGGAGACAGTCAGTTGATGGTGACTGACGTGGCAACAAAACCGACAGGATGATCCAATCTCAGCCGATCCGAAAACTGTGTTCCTGCTGTTCCTTCTCAGGAGGACGGAAAGGCAAACCTGCACACCAGTGACCAGCGGAGAACCGGGAACAGGAAGGAGTAAGAGAGAAGACTGTGTTATGAAGAGTATTTCCACTGGGGCTGGTGCGATTCAATTCGGTGAGCGTGTTCATTTGTATCTGTTCTTCTTGGTCTCTCTTTGCTGTCTGTAATTGATTTTGTGTAGTAAATTGAAGCTTGAGCACGGTTAAAAGAGAAAATCAAGATGTGTGTCTGAGAGAATAGAAAGTGGGGAGAGGGAAATAAAAGATGACAGGGAGAGAGACGTTACCAGATACACAGAGAAATTGCTCTCCTTCCTGTCTTTCCAGGTGTTGTGAAAAATTGCCTCCTGCCAATTTTGTCAGCAGCAGAGGTTTTGAAGGGTCAAGTTGTTCTATTTCTTTCCCTTCCAATCCTCTTGGAGCAAAAAGACATGGAATTTACCTCTTCTGATGATTTTTTTTTTTTTGAAGGACAAAGCGCTATTCAAAACGGGCATGAAAGATTGTGATCCGTCTCCATTTAAGGAAATGTGTGAGAAATGCTTCTCTGACCCGGAGCGAAGGATGCTCCGTTTCGTCTGACACCCTGTGGGGGATTACGTGTGAAACATCATCACAACACTTATTTGTAAGTGTAGTTATAATTTTGCCGACAGCTCTGACAGCACTAAGTCGGTTGCCTTGGTTTATCGTTTCAGACATACACAAATGCGCAAGGACAAACATACGTATGTACACACATAATATAGAATGACACTGTCTATTAATGACTGAACTAACATCTCTCCTCTCTCTCTCTGTCTCTGTCTCTCTCTCTCTCTCTGTCTCTCTCTCTCTCTCTCTCTCTCTCTCTCTCTCTCTCTCTCTCTCTATCCTTTTATTCCAGATCCAGTTCAAGGAAAATTAAAGTTGGAATATTTCATCTATTGGTTTGACACTTTTTTTACCTCAAACCCGAGCAAAAAAGACAAAACATTTTTTTTAAAGCACTTCAATCATTCTCTGAAAGAAATGCAACTTTGGGAGTTTCCTTTTTCTTCCAAAATTGGATTTTATGACAGTTTGCCTTGGATCAGTTGCTGAATACAAACATGTCTTCATGGAAAATAATAATTCTGCGTCATAGACACCAGCTTTCCATCCAGAATCACCCATAAGGACTCTTCCACACAAGCTACACTGAAATGAACCACATTTTGTTTCCTGCCCCTGGAGTGTGTATTTCTCGGATATAGCATCCTTCAATGATTCCAGCATCTCCCGTTCCGTCCGTGTCAGTCTCCCGAACCCCGAGATGCCCCGTCATACCCCTCAAGAGGAGGCTTGACCCCAGACCCAGCGAGGTCTCTCGGCTGCCCAGGCGTATTTAAGATGTTGAACCCTTCCCGTGTGTCCCGAGCCCCAGATCGGATCAGTAGCACTGCGGCTCCCGGAGGCCCCAGACATGGATCGTGGCTCGGCTCGGCCCTGCCCTCAGCGCTCCGTTCCCCGGCCCGTGAGAAGCCTGTGAAGGATGTCCCAGAGCGGAGCTCAAGCCCGGGAACCCTCTGAGACCCGCAGTCAGAGAGAACAGATCCGCAGCCACATGAAGATGGTGATCGAGCAGCTGGAAGGAATCCTCAAAGAGCTGAAAGATGTGGCACATGAACTGCGGGAGGTAAGGATTTACTCATTTCATCTCATTTCGGTTCTACTATTGAGGGAGACGAGGAGATTCTAGTGTTCTAGGAGATCAATAATCAGTGCTTTCCAGGTTGAAGGAGTACAGTGTAAATGTAGCCTCGTTGCACTGAAAACCAAAGCCTTAACCTGAGAATGTGGGAATGAAAGAAAGGGGTTTAGCTGCGTTATCTAGAAGATGTAGATTGGCTTTTCCCGTGACAATGACGTGACACATGTTCGGGATCCTTTGCAATGCCACAGTTGCAATGATAAATAATGAATGCTTTCCAGGTTGAAAGAGTGCGGTGTTAATATAGCTTCATTGCACTGAAAACCAAAGCGATAATAAAGTAATAACGGCCTTCCGAAGTGAAGCAATGCATTTGTGTAAGAAAAATATCCATATTTAAAACTTTAGAAACTTTAATCACTAGCTTCCGACAGATGGCCGTACTCATCGATTTACAAATTTCATTGTATTGAAAACCAAAGGAGAATTTGGGAATGAAAGAGAGATGTGTTGCTGCTTTATCATGAAGATACAGTAATGCACTTTTCCCGTGACAATGATGTGACACTTGACGGGGGTCCGTTGCAATGCCTAATGATGGAACTGTTACAAAGTGATCATGCTGGAAAATAGAAAGTGAATGCATAAGTGAGAGGCAGAAGACAAAGGGAAAGAGGTGTGCAAGGTAGGAGTCGGGCTTGGCAATGCAATAGTTATGTAAGCACTTTGTTATCGGCTGGATTCCTACTGTATTCTACCAACTGCCATGGTTACAAGATGAAAAGATTCCTGTGTGTGTGTGTCTGTGTGTGTGTTCCTCTCTCAGTGTTTAGGAGTGAGCTGACGGCATAGAAAGAAAGACAAGTGTGTGTCTGCGTCAATGTCACATTTTAGCTGAATAGATTTGTGTGTGTGAGAAATGTACTTGGAACAGAAATGGGAAATAATTTGTTTAGAAATGAAAGTTATGAGTATTGCGCATGTATGAGAGAAAATAATTAATTCTGCTTTCTGCTACAATCACAAGACTCGTTTCTCTCTTGCTCCATATGGACTTTGTATATTTCTAGGCTTTATAAATTCACCCTTCCCGAATCATCCCTCATCTTCGGAGACACCGGCATCTGTTCCCCTCCAGATTAGCCCGTCCTGCTCACAAAGCCCAGACTACAGCAGAACTACACCCTCGAGTCTCTCCCTCGCTCCCGAATGTGATTGATGATGTGGGAATAATGCTCGCTCCGGCTATTTATAAACACCAGGACTCGGAGTAGCCCGTAAACGGCTCTACGCCCACACTACATATGGATCAGGCTAAAAATAAAGTCAAATGTTTAAAAGCTGACGGGAGAGAGAGTGGCCCTCATTTATCAAAAGTGCGTACACCAAATTTCCAGCGTACACCTGGCGTACACCCAAAACTACGGTGACTTTGAGATTTATCAATATGGACGTTGGCGTACGGCACGCTCAAATCCTACGCCAGCTCAGGAGGTGGTGTATGCACGTTTTGAGTTAGTGCGGAAATGCGCAGTAAAACAACACCACAAAACCCACTGACAAACTAAAAGATATGATATATTATGACCCACTGTAAAAAAACAACAACATAGCAATTATAAACTTCAGTGTTTATTTTTGTGCAACATGGACTTCAATTTTTAATTTGTGTGACTTTACACAGCTTTTGATTTGTAGGCATATGTGTTCCTTCAGTTGCGAGCCTGTGCTTTAACTGACGTGTCAGGGTTAGGTCCGGCAGGTGCGCACGGACTGGGTTCAGTAATGAAAGGCTTTCAATGACCCAAAAATAATTCAGACTGACAAAATAATAAAAAAGACATTCTTCTTCTAAATAACAATAAGCGTCATTAATAATACAAATCATTATGATAAGAATATTACAAATTGTCATGCAATTATTAATGTGAATGAATGGTACTCCACATCACATCATCAGCACTATTGTACACCCCAATACAAGTGACGCGATACGAAATTAAATGCTAATTGTTTCAAAACACGTGCTGTAAAAAAAAAAAAAAGCATTGTGATGGTCATTTCGGCTCCACGGCGGTACGCACAGCTTCATAAATGAGGCGGTGAGAGGAGTGTAAGCATAATCTTACGCCAACATATACGCCCGTTTCTACACAAGAATGATAAATGAGGGCCACTGTGTGTGTGTGTGTGTGTGTGTGTGTGTGTGTGTGTGTGTGTGTGTTTGAGTATATGGGATGTCTGTAGAGGTTTACATTAAGGAGTATTGATGATCAGTCCAGGGGAAGATGTGTAGATGGTGAATGTTAGATAAAATCTTTAATTCTTTTGGCTGTTTTAGAGGACTGCCTGATGGATGACACTCAATGCTGAATGATACTTCAGGGATGCGCAATAATGGGGTCACATCGCACGTAATGAGACTGCAGACTCTGCCTGAGAGAGTGTGTGTGTGTGTGTGTGTGTGTGAGAGAGAGAGAGAGAGAGAGAGAGAGAGAGAGAGAGAGAGAGAGAGAGGTTTGCCTACATTGTAAGGACCGAATGTTCCCATAAGGACAGTAAAAGCTGAGGTCACATACATTTTGAGGCTAGTCAATGGCCGTTAAGAGGAAAATGGCTTAGTTAACATTCAAAATAATATCTTAATTGAACTATACAAATGTAAAAAGGTTTCCATGAGATTTAGCCGGTTGGGAAATATCATAAGCTCTGTGTAAAAACAGTAGAAGTCAATGGAAAGTCCCTACTGTGTGTGTTTTGTTGTATTGACACATCAGCAAGTAGTTTTGCTTGTCGAAACATTTGCTTTTCTTCCCGTTTGGGAGCATTAGATCAAAAGCATTACAGTTAAACCATCTCTACCCCTCATAGGCCACAGAGAACTAATGCTCCTGGTGTGTGAGAGCATATGTGTGTGTGAGCTCGAGTAAGTGTATGTGTGCGCGCCCTTTAACCCTGTTTGACTTCAAAGTGCTGCAAGTTTTTGCTGAGATGGAAAAGACTTATGTAACTCTACCAGTAACTTACATAAAACAGCACAAACAGCTCTGAATTAGTCATCAGTTCTGTCATTCTGCAGGAATTTAGCATCTCACACACGAGTCTGAAATCTTTTCACATCTCCTCCCGTTCACTCAAACTCAAACTCAACCCCTCAAGCTTTTGCTGCCACACTTTTTAATTAATGCTAGCCGCCTCAGGCTAAGATCATCCTTGCAAACAAACGCTGTGGGAAATGCTGTCGTTCTTTTCCCTCCGATGTTCAAGTAGGAGACGTAGTGCAAACGAAAACAGTGATTTAGGCAAATCTTTGATGGGTTTCATTGAAAAAAACCTTTAACATGGGCAGTGAAATCACACTACTTTTATTTATTTTTTTGGAGAGAGCAAGAATTAAAAATTGTTAAATTACAACTGAACTTAAATTAGAGACAAACTTGACAGCTAGTGATCACCATTTGACATTTTGACAATAGCTAATAACTTTAGTAAGCAGGTCCTGTGAGTTTGGAGTGACGTGAGGGTCGGCAGATGATGACTTCATGACGGACTCCATTTAGACATTACTTGATTTCGACAGTGTTTCGGAAAAAAACGCTTATATGTAAAGATATACATATATGTGTGTGTGTGTGTGTGTGTGTGTTAAAATCAAGATAACAATGAACACAGTACTTTTATAGCATAATAATGCTTTACATTTCAAGTTAAATAAATGAACATGAATGCATTATGAATCATTTTATATTTACATACTTACTGATTAATAAATGCTGTTGTAAAAAAATTTGGTATGTTAACAAAGTGAAACTTATTGCAATATTTGTTTTATTAATGCAGTGTGTGCGCACTTTTGAGTGTGTGCTGTTGTTGTTTTTTAGCATTTAGCATTTATTTTCCACTTGGTTTCCACTCATACACACTCACTTTGAATAGGAATGCCACTTCTGATGCTTTCCTTGGTAAATTTGAGCAATTACCGCTATCCTCATTCAGTCTGTTGAAGGCTTTTAACTGTAAAGCGGCAGGTTTGATCCCACTTAGAGATGATCCATTAAATACAGACCCTGTTTCTGTCCTTCCGCCATTGTGTTCTCGAGCAAAACACTTAACCCATCGCTGCTCCAAAGGGACTCGGTGCAATTGCCCTACTGTAAATTGGTTTGGATGAAACATCTATATGTATAAAGCACATTATATGATTCATAATATTGTTATAAGATCACATGCAGTAGCTTTTATTGGGCTTTGTTTAAGCGTTGCATTATCAGGCTGATTGAAACAGACAACGCTCCCACTGGAGTCTGCAAGTAGTTGCACTGAATTTGATGATCAATATTTTTCATTAATGAGTCGATTCACGGGCTCTGCCCTCAGCAAACCGAGATGGGACGGAGCACAACATTTAAAGCCACCGATAGCAGAAACACTCATTACGGTTCCGGGTAAAGGCCCACACGAGCTGCCTATGGATTGTCATAAAATACAAGTGCTTGAAATTAAGTGTCAGAAGAGAGTGAAATTTCTTTCTAGGGAAGAGCAAAAGAGAGAGAGTAAGAGACAGAAAGACACAATAAGGAGGGGAGACTGTGTCTCACAGCATGTAATGAGAGGGACGAGTGTCATTTGGACAAAGAGTACTTATCTTTGCTCCAGTGCAGTGTCTAACGCGTGGTTAAGTGTCTCTGCCTGCGCTCAGTAATTTGAGAGACTGTTTTATCACACAGAAGCAGAGCCGGTGATGCAACAGCAAACATGGCTTCCCGACAGTCGAGATTTCAGACCAGACGCTTGGTCTGGTTTAATGTCCTCACTAAAATAATAATGAGACAACTCATTAAAGGAATCGTATGCTCCAAAAGGGACATTCTGTCATCATCCATTCACACTTGAGTCGGTCAATGTTCTTTCTTCTTTGAAACACAAAATTAGAGATCTTCAAGAATGTTTTTTTTTTCATTCTCAAAAATGAGGCAAAAACACCATATATTCTGAAAGTGTGTGTGTGTGTGTGTGTTTCTGCATGATTTCTGAAGGATCATGTGACACTGAAGTCTGGAGTCAGACTGGAGACTGGAGTTGATCACAGGAATAAATTACATTTTACAATATATTCACATAGAAAACAGCACATTGTAATAATATTTCAAAATGTATCTGTTCTACAATATATTTGATTATATAAATGAGCCTTGGTGAGCAGAAAATAAACTCGAAAACATTATAAAATCGTACCGACCCCAAACTTTTGAACTACTTTTTGCCCTTTTCGAGGCTTGAAAGCTCCCGTCATCATTAATTGTAATTGCCTGAAAAAAAAAAAAAAAACTGGCTAGTGGATTATTCAAAATTGTATGAGTTTGGATCAACATAAGTGTGATTAAATGATGGCAGAATTTTAGTTTTTGGTTGAACGATTCCTTCTAACATGATTATGTTGCATATATCCATCACATATCTGTCCTCATGATGTTGGATGCTTTCAGAGATCTAGTGCTTTTAAGGCACAATCAAGCCAAAGGAGTCAGAAAATGACTTCAGTGAAGCAGCTCTGATCAAATAACACCAGACTGTGCCGCAGGCTCATTTCTTTTCAATACCACACGAAGCTTGTTCCGTTGAAAAGTGGCCTTTACAGTAACAGCATGTCAGCGGTTACAGTCAAAATGAAACGCTGTTCTCAACCCATACGATACAGGAGATTCAACGAGAAAAGATTTAGGACAGGATTTGATTTTATCCATCTGGAATTGATTGGATTGTGGAAAGTTGACGTAACAAGCAGGATTTCGGATGTCAGCTGGAAAGGAAAGTCAGTTCAGAGACATCGCAAGTTATTATTTTTTGATAGTTGACGGTAGTGTGTTTTGATGAAGATAAGGTAAATCGAGTTTTGATTTTATGTTTACTCTTATGTTGATGTAGATAATGTAAAGTCGCAGCAGAACAAAATCCTGAGAATGTGAAAACGTGGTTGTGACCTTCAGGCAAGACTCTAATAACATTGTTTGTATTCATGCACTGGTGAATTTAGAGATTTTGGGCTATTTGGCTTTTCATATTGTGTTGTTTCACAATTGTGGAACTAGAGCGTCTAAAAAATACAGTTTTATGTGTTTATTTTATTGCACTTTATCTGTTTGCGTATATATGTCTTTAAAGTCAGTAATCTGCACTTCAGCAGCTTTACAAACACCAAACTATACAGTTTTATTTCTATCTATACTCTGAAGATTTGTTCATAAATCATCGCCTGGTTTATAGATCATATTATTCCTAAAAACATGGTGGAAATGTGTTTGTTTTCTGGCTGTTAACAGCATTTTCAGTATTAATGGAGAGATAAAAAAAAGAAAAGAAATCCCAAATCCTCTTTGTAAAAAAATATGTAAAAACAAAATGAAACAAGAGTTTTGGGTCACACTTTAGTTTAAGGTGACGTACGCGTTAATACATATACTTACAGTATACTATAGTAATAACAGTAAATTATGCACAAAAAACCCTAACCATAACTCAGTAACACTTTATGTTACAGTGTCGTTGTTAGACATGTTACATGTAATATAGTAATAACTATAAATTATGCATAATCACATGTAATTAACCCTAAACCAAACCCTCACCCCAACCCTTAAAGTAAGTACATGTAGTTAATTAATATTGCTCAGTATTTATTTGAGTAAGTACAATGTAACTACGGCACCTTTAATGAAAGTGTAACCATATTTTGAGCCTGTCTTTGCCTAAGCTTCAGATTTCTGCTCTGCACATTAGTGAATATTTACTTAGATATTGCCCAATTTGCATATTCAAACATAGCATTTTAGAAAACCTGTAATACAGAATAAATGTTTGCAATTCCAAATGTGATCAATGAGCTGGGAAGTACGGTGATATCTATTAGTTATGTGTGGTGCTGGGCTTTTTGGCTGCAATAAAAGCTCTGAATTTAGATGTGACCACATGAGGCACATTTCGAGGCCAGAAAAATGTTATTCAATTCCAGTGGGGCCGAACATCTGAGAACACACACACACACACACACACACACACACACACAGCATTACATAGATGGAGATGGAGAGAGAGGAAAAGAGAGGGATGAGTGATGAGAGGAGAGATAGTGATGAGGATAAAGGCTCAGTCAGACAGAGCGAGTGTGTGACCGGAGCTTCTCTCAGCACGGCGGGATTAAACCCCGAATCAGAGACGGTACTCCATCTCAGGTTCCTTCTGCCCGGCGAGTGTTCTTCACTGGAAGCAGGGCGGCTGCCGCTAGCCGCTAGGTTTGGGCCCTATGAAAGAATATGAGGTTGCGCTGAGAATGAAGCTTAGATTGATTCAAAACCAAAAGTAGATGTTCCTGGTCAACATCAAATCATAGCCCAAACTACTCTCTAGATGTAAATAAAACAAAGCTTATTGGAGTTTGCTTCAAACACTATTTCAATCTTCCTACTTCAAATTGTCACGTTTAATTCAATGTTACTTGCCATTTCTTTGTAATAATGCATGACATTTTCTAGCAATTTCTGAGTGAACATTCTACACCGTTTTTTTCAGTGCACAATATTGAAAATATATAAATATAATTTTCAGTTTACAGCCTGTTAACTTGGCACGCTACTTTATTGCCTTTTTCACATCTTTTAGTAATCATCATAAATTATCTATCATTTTTAAAGCTTACACATCCAAAATTCATCCAGTGAAAAAGTTTTTAAATTGGACATTGGAAAACTGTGGGTTAAAACCTTTCAGCAGTTTTTGGTGATATCAACTTTTTGAAACACAACTTGGTTAGACATATGGCTTCGATTTTATAGCAATTTTGAGGCCAAATTTATTGTGAAATATATATTTTGAATGAAATAAAAAATGTTTAGTTCAGCATATTTCCTGAAACCTAAACTTCTATAAGTTTTAACACTTTCATTTTCTTAAGGTTTTTTCACTTCAGCAATAATATGTTGAGTATCTTTTTTAAGAGAGACCAATATTAGGTCTATATTCCAGAGCACTTCTCAATTAAACATAATTGAAATGATGTAAGCATTACTAACAAGCATGTTTCACATTTCTTTCCACTGTAATTGTGGGCAGCAGCTGCGGGTGACTTGGGCTCTCACTAATCTTCTTGTTGATATATTCAAGACATATTTCATATTTAAGTGGATAAAGGACAGAAATACTTGTGATTTAAATGTTCCCCAGTCTGAACTCGAACGCCGCTGACCCTTGACCTTCACCGCCTGAACTCAGTCCTCTCACATTTGCAGCCCTGATAATTGAGGAAAAACCTGAGACGATGAAGTGTCCATGTATATTTACATAGTTTGATATATTAAAGAGATTTTAACTTATAATGCTTACTGTATCAATTGATTTGCATATTTCCAAGACCTCTAAACGATAAACATGATCAAATATTTGCTGATAAACCTGTCACACACAATCTGCATGAGATGACTAAAGTCTTTTAATGTAATTATGCTTCACGTGTCTTTTTGCTTTGAGATTTCAACTGATTTACTGTATAACTTTTATATTGTAAGTAACATTTCAAGATGAACACTTACTGGACTGAAGCAACTCAGGTTTACTTGATTATCCATTCATCATTTTTTTTTTTAAATTGTGAGAATCAAATATGATCATCAGGCTTTTGATGAAGGTTTATTTGTTTATCTCTCAATCATCATATTGCATTATATGTTTTAAAACTACAGAGATTTGATCATAAAACTAAGCATTTCAATATCATCTCACTATTTGCAGATATTGATATTAATATGCATTTTATGTCAGTATCTGCTGTACTGTGATACAGATCTCATTGATTTACATCAGAATTGCATTTATTTGTGTGCATATAAATATTAACATCTGCACCAAATTGCACATTTTTGCTGAGTTTGGGCCTCTGAATAAAAGGAAGGTGTTGTTTCCCTCATATTCTCACTATTATCATACTACTTGAGCCATAAAAGTCTTACGTATCAACTACATTCAACAACAAACACGTGCAAACTCAGAAAACCTGTTACTTGCTTTAAAAACGGACGGGTTTGCTCTTTCTCGTTGGCTGGCCAGTGCATCGATCCCCTCGGTGATCCAAAGCTGCACCTCCACCTCCCGCAGCTGAGATTATGTGGAGGCTTTGGTGAATCCAGCGACCTGTGACCCGTCCGTCTCTCACACCGGCCTGGTGTGTGTGTCCCGTACAGTGCCGTAATTCGCTGCTTCACTACAATATTGCGTCACATCGTTGGAGAAATCAGCTAGCAAGCACTGTAGCAAATTGGTCGTTCAACCACGCTGGTTAGTGATGTCACGCATGAGGTGGAGTAATAACTCTCTTTAATGAATGTGTTTGAGATCAAAATAATGCTAGATGTTTTGCTATAAATTACGAAAATGGCATCTGACGATGAAAACGTTTTTTTTGCTTTATTCTTACTAGAGCTCGTTCACATATGTGCACTCTTCAAAAACGTTGTTTTAAAAAAAAGTAAAAGACGTAAATGACATTTGTATGTATCTAAATAAAAGACAGATTGCACTGAATGTCGGTTTGCTTATTGTGCTCAAGATCAGGATTTATTGAGTCACATGTCATGCAAACTGAGACTCTTCTTCTAACCGCAGCTCCAGATCTGTCGCTCACACACACAACTGTGCGATGCTGTGTGCGAATGTTCGTTAGAACGATGGTTTCGGGAAACACGACTCGTTGAACTGCTGATAACGACAGAACTTGCGACCACAGTGGGCTTAAAGGTGCAGTCTGTAAGAATGACAACTGGTGGTGGAAAAGGGAACTGCAGTATAGCTGGGAAACGCACCCCTGGAGGAGAAACCAGCAGCCGAACCCCCGCTCCATCTTTACTCTCTTTCAAAGACCCATTTCCATTTTCTCTTGACCTCATTTCCTTTGCTCAAATTAATTTCTTAAATTAACGAGTGTCACCTTAGGAACGAGTCAGTCTTCAGAGAGGCTAGCGTCAGCGCCGTGTGATAACATGACGGTTATAAGATATCAACAACCCCTCGACTTAAAAAAAGCCTTCAAAATGCATTTGGCTTTTTGGTGTGATAACTGAAGGCCAACAGCAAGCAAGCCCGCAGCTACGAGACACTGTGAGCTTCCAGCTTCATTCCAGCTTCTCCAGACTTGTTCAGGGTGGTATTGACCGCCTCATCATGCTGGTAAAAGCCATGGATTAGCTCCCACTTCGGCTCGCACCGGGTCCTCCATCTCTCGTACACTCTCCGTTAGAGAGGTATTGCATCCATTGCAGAGTATGAAGACATTGCATTGAGGAAACACCTCGTCTCTCAAGCTATCGGCCCCTCGCTCTTCTTTTCCTCGTCATCCCCCTCTCTCTCTCTCCACAGAGAGTGGGTTTGCTCTGATGGACACGCACGGGACGGGACCTGGCACATCTTTACGCTTTGAATTAAACCACTGGGCTGAACTTAATGGGGTGAGAAATGGCAGACTGACTCTTTACATGGGCTAATTGTTTTTC
>CM060633.1:1598327-1643327 GCA_030578275.1 Meda fulgida | reverse complement strand
TGAAATATAACCAGGGGAAACTGCACAGCTCTTGCTTTAGTGCAGATATGGTCTAGAAATGTCAGTATTGTTTGAGGCATTCCTACCTTTTTCATTTGTTTCAAGAAGTGTGCACACACACAGCCTCATTAGTGGCGTGATTGCTGGAGTACGGATCGAGAGATGGCGGCTATGAACGCGGTGTACGCTTGCGCTCCTGCTAAACCGCGGAAGCTTCTCTCGATCTTCCCGAGGCTTTAGTGGTGTTCTGCTCATGTTTCACTCGGGCTTTAGAAAGCAGATTCAGCTTCTCCTCACTGAAAGAACACAGAGCTCCAGCTAAACGCCTCTGAGAGACGAGATCTGATCATTATGCTCTGCTCTTTCCAGCTGATTTCGTGTAGAGATCTTATCAAAACAGTTCACTGCATTCAAAATGGTTAGGGTTGTCAGTAGACTGAAAATGTGTGTGTGTGTGTGTGTGTGTGTTGCCTGATTTCACATGTTTTTGGCTGAGTAAAAAGTTAGTGTTTGTTTTTAAAAAGACGAGACAGTGTTGAACTTCGATCTTTTAGTCTGTGCTGTTTTCTGTTGATGCATGAGTAAAACTTCACTAAACGTTATTTGTTTCCCATCCAATTATCACTAAAGGTTTGTGCTTTATTACTTTTGAAATTACTTTACATTCAAATTCTGTCAATTTTATAAGGAAATTCAAGTAATAAAATGTGTGTTTGTGGTTTAAGTGGCACGTGAACGATCATCTCTTCCACTTTATTATTAGTTATAGCACCAAATAAACGTGGATGAACATAAGAAGGTGTTCAAAAAATACAGTACGACTAGAAAAAATTACTCCTTAATCAAATGTAAACTGGGACTTATCATCTAGAATGTGAAAAGTGGGCATTACAAGCCAAACATTACATGTCTTTCACTTCAGAAGTGAACTTTGGCAGCCTTATAAAGTATGTATCTCAACTAATATACAGAAGCAAAAAAGTAAGAATAAAATTGAGTTAATCAATAATTAGATTCCACATGAATCGTGTGAAATTATAGAGAAACATGCTACATGTTCATTGAATCTCTCTAGGAAGTCATAATGGTCCAGATGCATGCTGGGAATCTGCAGCTGCTGTTCTGATTGGCTAAAAAGTGAATTATCATCATAGCACCACAATCAGTGTTTCAGAAAGTCGTTCATACAGTGCTTTACCTTGACATAAACCCGCCGTGTTGTGGACACTTTTCTGCACCGGCACTAATTGATGCCTCCGGCAGAGGAAAACACAGTGTGTGTCTGTGAGACCGCTCAGGAAGAGTCCTCGCACCCTAAAGATGATCCTGCAGGGAGTTCACACGGACAGGCCCGGGACACGAGACACACGATGGCCTTGTTTACTGTAACTGTATGAGCGCAAATACATGTTCCCTGCATAGGAATAGCTGGACAGCAGACTGTAAATACACCTAATTACCACGCTTTCAGTGTGTTAGTAATATAGTGCTGGATTCATGGTCGAACTGTTAAAGCAAGAGCATGTTTGGAGAAATTGTGCTAGGAATTTCAGAAGTTACAGTATTAAGGTCTATTAACTAAAGTAACTGTTTAACCCTGTAATGTATATCATTACTACTGTTTATTTATAGAATTCATGCATTGCACACAAATAATATACATAAATATTATGCATACAGGAGTGGCCAAAAGTGATGGAAATGGAGATCTTCACTCTTTATTGAAATATTATTAAAACTTTGTTAAAGATTTTGTGAGCATATTGCATATTGATTGATTTATTTGTGATAATGCAATGAAACATACCAAATTGTGCACCATCATTTTTGGCCAGGTTGTCATACAAAGAAACTATGAACACATGCAAAAACAAGAGAAAACCAACGAAATATAGCGCTTTATGTTTTTCTATAGATGTTTTGCATTGTAAAATAGAAAACTTGTAGCAGTAGTTTGCCTCTTTTTTTTTTTTTTTTACCAAATAATTAACCAAATAAATACATTAACCAAGTTAACAGGTTTTCTGTATAGTGGCATGTTTAAATAAATAAGTTTGAATATATATATATATATATATACAGTCAAACCAAAAATTTGTCAGACACCAGATACAGTATATATATATATATATATATTTTTTTTTTTTCTTCACTAGTGTGAGGACACTATAGTTCATTTCTGTAAGTGAGGAGAGCAAAATAAAGTAAACTGTGACATATTATACCCAATAACTCTTCATACAGCGACTACCAGTGACATTATAAACACATGTGGGAGCAGAAATGATCCGCCACTTTGAGCTGATCATGTTTTCTTCAGTGTTTTTCTGTAACTGCTAATGCTCTTTTACACACACACTGAACAACATGAAGCATTGCTTGGCCACTGGTGGAGCTAAACTGGTATTCTCTAATTGTGTCGTTAAATTTACCAGCTGACAGATATTCATCATAATTCATGTGTGAGAGTCTAACAGAAGGACGGACAAAACCAGTGAAATATCAACTGAGTTCATAACTCTGAGTTCTGCTCATATGTTATTACCATTTTCTGAACTATAGCGAATAAACTGAAAATGTGAGAAATGTTGAAGCTGTCCCAATACATTTGGGTTTGATTGTATATATGAGGAAGGAGGTCTCATATCACGGCTGTCTCAAGGAATAAAAAATTAGCTCCAAAATTGTAATAAAAACAATAAGATGTGGCCACACACATCCATTTGTCATTGTTGGCCAGGCAAAGGAGCTCCTCGAGTGCAGACACCTCACCACTAATGCTGCAAGATTTGATTGACATGTGGCAATATCGCCCAGCAGCGTCCTCAAGGTTGCTTTGACTTTGAGTTTCTGGTGTTGTGGATATTTGTTTAGCAATGGCAGGGGAAAGATTGAGGTGTCGCTGCAGGGAACTGAGTCTGTATGATGCAATATCTACAAGTCGTGCAATTAGGTAAACACAGCGCCATGCACAACCTATCCCTCTAATTTCTCCACCAAAACCTGTCTCTGAGTTTAATGAATATGTATGGCTTGTTGGAAAACATCACCCACTTCCACACTGAAAGTGGTATTCCTGCCACAAAACAATATTGTTTTTCCGTCGCGGATGTGTCATTGCACCCAGAGAGAAAACATTTTTGAGCGACAGTCAGACTTGTCACATGAATCTATAGCTTTTTTGTAAATAACAAGACTTTTTTTCACACACATAAAACAAACTAAGCAAATCAATATGAGCTGCTATTCCATTCACAAAGAACCTCTTTTATGGAAACCTTGGGCAAGCAAAGGCTATAGTATTGATCCCTGACTGAACAACACTGCTGAATAACCTTGAGTGGGGAAAAAAATGAACTTTCTAGGGATGCCAAGAGCTGCTCAACGATCTCTGTTGTTAAAAAAAACATTACGTTACTTTAGATCCCGCTGAACCTTTTGTTAAAGAACACAATCGGAGATCCTGTCTGAAATCTGACGAATATGGACTATACGAGCATTGTAATGGGAACCAATTAAACGGCCTTCCCATATACGCTGAACATCCATCTTGCCCGAATACATTCAATGGGGTTCTATATAGAACTCTAGGGTTCCTGACTCCATTTAAAGGCATACTATGCAGTTTCCGTTTTTGTCAAACAGCGCCCCCTAGAGTCGCTGTGGAGTACTTGCATTTAACGTTACTGTCGTGAATACCGCTCACGCAGAGCCGTCTCTGCACCCACAGCCGGATCACAGATCTTGCAAAGAGTGCCTTTAAAGAACACTTTATGCCAAATAGCTTCTATAAGGTGAAATGCGTTAAATGATTGAATAGGACTTTGATGTCAAACAGGTTTTTTCTAGTGATAAAGTAAAGTTTACGACAGTGGTTCTCAATGTTTTTTTGACTACATGCAAATTGTCCATAACAATATTTAAAGGCCTGATGACGTTTCAAGTTTTTTTGTGATTTACTGGATAAGGTTTTTTTTTTTTTCTCGGCCAGATAATTTTTTTAGACCTTGGAGTCTCGGAAAGCAACACAGTGTCGGCCCAGATCCGGTCCACATCTGGGGCTTGTGGCATCCAGGCGTACCGGATCTGGGCCGACACTGTTGCTTTCTGGGTGTAATTCTGCCAAGAAGGGGTGTAACGATACCCTCATGTCACAATCCGATACATATCCTGATACTGAACTCACGATTTGATATTATTGCGATACTCCAAGACATATGGTTAAAGGTTAACAAAAAATGAGCTTTTGATTAAAATGCTAAATTAAGTATTACATTGTGTGTGGAAATGAATAGGCTTGGTGCTGGAAACTGAATTCTGAAAACAGAATTATTTTGAGACTAATGTGCTTGCGCTCTTTCACTGACTAGATATTTAAAATAATGTAGGACACTTTTTTTTACTAAGAATATAAGACATTTGGCGTTTTCAGGACTCGCAAATATTCCCCTGTTGGATTACTATACATTATTTTCAACATATTATATAGTACTTTAATGCAGTGTTTCCCAACCCTGCTCCTGGAGGCACATCAACAGTGCACATTTTGGATGTCTCCCTTATCTGACCCATATATTTCTGGTCTTGGAGTCTTTACTAATGAGCTGATTCAGGTGTGATTGATTAGGAAGAGTTGGAAAATGTGTAGCGTTGGTGTGCCTCCAGGACCAGGGTTGGGAAACACTGCTTTAATGTAGTACTGACACTAAAACTCTCTTTCATTTCATTTTCATTTTGAGTGAATTATTCACAATGCAAATTGTCACTTTCCACAATACATATTGTTGCATTTTGTATTGCGATATATTGTGACATCTCTACAAGTAAGACATGTTCCTGTATCCACATGTTAAAGCCAGAGGAAGTGATAGATGAAGAACACTGATGTAGCAGCACCTAAACTTGACACAAACTGCAAACATGTCCCTTGAATTTGATTGATTGATTGATTGAAATGTTGTTCCAGGATTAACAATGATGTTGATCCAAGAACATGTTGTAACTTGGTGAAATTGCTTTCTCCACGGGGGCATAACTAGAAAAATGGCCCTGAGTTTACCTGATTTCCCCCCTAAAGCTTCTATATGTGAAACGCCTGACCGAACCCTTTAAGCTTCAATATAGAACATTTCCTTTCAGAGCGTATCTGACACAAGCACAAGAAAATCACTTCAACAGACAGCTCGCGTGAGGAAACGAGTAGCGTGAACAGTTTCACTGGGCAGTGTTTTCTGACAGCCGTCGTGCTGTTACTGGACCTAGAGACCACAGCCAGTGCTTTAGCAATGCTATAAAGGGCAGCGAGGCGAGCGGCTCCTACTGAGAGAATTTGTTTTGCACGTCTGCTGTCCGCAAACCTCCAGCCAACTGTAAAATGATCAATGCCAGCTCAGCCAATATGTGAGACACAGCTTTGGATGTGGACCATGCTGAGTCTGAGCCCATGCTTTTTTATATTTAACATTTTTAATGCGCTTTCATTGCGTTTGCTGTGGAACGCTCTAATCCGCGTGGCTTTCTGCATTGTGACTCTCTTTTATATTGTTGGTAATTCAAGGGAAGCCAGTTTGGTTCCTCTCAGCAGGTTCGCTTGAAGAGACAAACATTCTGGGAGAGAAAAATACTGGTCAAAGCTGGAAAAAAAAGAAGGCTTCTGCCCAAGGCATCATCTCCGTAAGAGGCATTACGCTATTAAACACAGAAAAAGGTTTTAGATAAATGGCACAAAAATGCTTGAAAGGACAAGCCAAACATTAGTTTGGCAGCGTTTTGTGAGATTGTCAGAATATCTGTCAGTAATGTCTCCTGCTCTAGGATGACTGACACAGTGCTGAGAACATGCCTAATGGGACGCTGAGGGTTCAAAAGGGACAGATCCAGCGGGCCGGGTAATGGGGCGCTGCTTTAAGAGCAGATGAAAAGAGACCTGGATACTGAGACTGCTGAATCACAGCAACTCGCGTGCCTGACTGTGAACAGATGAAGAAACAGACCAAACTGGAAAGTAACACAAATTCTGAGGATGCATGAGAGAAAATACCAACACGCATTTGGAAAAATGTTCCTGTGGCAACATTTGTGCAAAACGCAAAATGCCTACCAAGTTTCTAAAAGAAATGAACACTAGAAGCAGTAAAACATCAAACACTTTTAATCGTTTTCACACACAATTATGATTACAGGGGCAGATTATGAATTAATAAAGACTTTTTTTCACGCGGCTCCTTGCACAATTATGTTATGACCACAAAACACTTTTTACCCTAGTGCATGGTGTGTAAATGAATATATTTTGGAGTTTGCATCACTTAACCAGCTCCATATGTTATATTTTACTGACGTAAGCTTAAGCTTGCTGGATCGCTCAGTTAGTAGAGAATTCGGAGAGCTCGGGGAAGAACCCTGTGAAAGACGAGTCACAACATATGAGAGCTCAAAGTTCAAAAACATGATAAAATGACATGATTATGATTACGTTTTTATGTTGCACTTGTTTTTGTAAACACTGTCGGGTAGGTTCAGTTATTTTACGTTAAAATAATGACGTTATTTTAAAACATGATGGAGCATTAATATTTTAGCACCACTCACCGGACATGTCAATCCATAACTGCAGTGATACGTACAAACATTGCCATATTCACATTCATCTCTTCTGTAAAAAAAATGAAGCACTAATTTTGCGTTTTGCAAAATGTTGCCACAGGTACGTTTTTCGAATGATCCCGGACTGGAAAATACAAATGCATGCAGCTGGTGACTCAAATGTATGTTCACCAGAAAGATTCGTTCAGTGGCGCTCACATCGATACAGCAGTGGCGACAAGTCAGTGTCTTTTTGTGTTTTATGAGTGAGTCATTGAATGATTCACTCAACCGATTTATTAAAAATGATATGAGATGTCACAGCTCACTCTGTTCATTCATACACAAGATGCATAGGGTTATTGCAGGCTGGGATTTATTGTGGCAATAGTAACAGTTTTTTTTTTGCCTATTATTTATGTATTATTTTATTTATTTAATTAAATGAGAGAGATCGTTCAGTTAAAAGATTTGCACAAAACACAAATCTACCTCTTGTTGTATTTGTGTACGTTTCCTCGTGTACTCTGCACTTCTGTAAACCTGCAACCTCCGGAGTATGGTGTGTAGTAACTGCAGTGTGTCAAATAAACTAGGACACCTCTACCATCTTTTCAACAGATTAACTGTGGCCTAGTTTGAGCTGTGTGCAGCGGCTGACGGGAACATTGAGTTTTCAGGCTGTAATTTAGCGTGTGTGTGTGTGTGTGTGTGTGTGTGTGTGTTTGCTAGCATCTGTCTGTGCCATGTGAGGACGTTACTGATGCGTCCTCTGTTCATATGGGAGACAACTGATGGTGGTCTGGAAAGAGAGGGAGGGTTTATCCACTTTCAGGTCACCTTACAAATTGTAAATAGTCGAGTGAATCTGAATTCTCCATCCTCATTGATGGTGTTTGTAGACTGACTGGCCGTTGCTCACACTGGCTTGTCTTAAAGAGGATGAATTTAGAGATGCATCTTCTCAGGATGCTAATATGCTCTTGTGTGCCAACAGTAACAGGGTTTCAGTCATTATATTTTTATGCAAACTTTGGGGAGGGGGGATCTAGACTGAAGAAGTGTATATAAATCAATTGTTTATATCGAGATGAAAATGAATTTATCAAAATGGCCAACAACTTTTATACTTGTTTCAGGATTTTATTGTTTTGTTTTGTTTTGTTTTATTATTATTATTTTTTTTTTAATGAATTTATGGATTTCAGGCAAACTATTTATTTTATTTTATTTTTATTTTAGGTTAGGTTAGTTTAGGTTTATTTTATTATTTTTGTTTTTATTTATTTTTTATTTTTTATTTTAATTTTTATTTTTTTAATTAATTTTATTTTATTTTATTTTGTTCAATTTTATTTAGTTTAGTTTAGTTTAAAATGCACAGAAACAGCCATGAGAGAGACTTCATTCAGTTAAAAAATATTTTATTTTATTTTATTTCATTTTATTTTTTTATTTATTATTATTATTATTATTATTAAATGGCCTCCTGAGATAATAACAATAACTGAAAGTCAACTCATTGGTAGACATGACCTGATGACTAGCCGACTAAACGTTCAGTAAACCCAGACAAGGTTTGAAGTTTGTTCTACTGTCTTTGTAGCACAATTACACAAGACTCACATTAAAGATTCAGGTAGTATTAATGGACATGTAAAAGGCCAATGGGGAGATGTAGAGCATGCATGAGATATGACAGGATGCATTAAATTTTCTGCAACATAGCATGTTTTGTTTATCCTATTGATTATTTTAATGCAGCTCAAGAGACTTGGATGGAGAGATGATTGCAAAGGTGAAGTGTGCAGACTTGCATTGAAATTGCAAAAGTAACTTTAAATCTCCTGATTCCTGAACACCATTGATTGAGCCAGTTCTTCAGTCAAACTGAGCAAAGCAATGTTTTAAAACCTGCCCAGTTTCACACATTCAGGTGAATCGGCCTACGAATGTCCATTTATAGTCGTCTCTGCATATTAATGTGGGATAAGAGAAGGTATTTTGCATTAAAAAAAGCATCACTTTTAAATAGTGAAAAGACAGTGTGTTTTGAGCTGTGTTATTTGTCTTGGTTTGCCCGGTGTCTGACTGGTGAGCAGTCAGTGTTCCAGTGCTAGCGGTGTGATGCTACTGGTCTTGTTTTCATTGGCTATATTTAGCCCATGGCCTGCTCCTCTGCAGAATACTAATCAGGACACTGCAAAACCTCGGCGAGGGTTGAGCAAAGACGGCAAGAGGAGGAATCTGCACAGTAAATCTCATGCACTAATCTGCTCAGGATCACTATCAAGCAATCTGACAAGCTATTGCCTAAATATCCATTTCAAGATCCTTATTTTTCTCAATAGAGTAAATATGAAAAGACGCTTAATATGAAACATGTAAACAGGAGGAGCACACCATTTTTTTATTTTTTCACAAATCTCTCTTTCCCTTCGGCTTTCTCCCTATTTCTCCATCCATCTTTACGTGCCTCTTATTCCTCCTCTTCTCTGGTGGACGAGATGCAAACTGCAGAATTATTCACAATGTACATGCGCATCTGTTCCTGTCCTGGGTCGAGCACAGCATGCGGTGTGTGTGTGTGTAGGAACGGGTTAAATGAGGACAAAATAAAACAGATTTACAACACACTATCCTGGCCAGCAACACATCTGGATTCTGTTGTTGGAAACAATGATAGGGGTCATGGTGTACTCTTTATTAGTAGTATTTGTGCTTACACTTTATTTTGATGGTCCACGGTATACATTCTATCAACTGTAAGTCATTTTGCAATTACATATTAACTTACTCTCATTAGAGTATTAGTAGTGAAAGTGGACCATCGAAATAGTGTAACATTTATTTTATTTTTTCCTCAAGATGCTTGTAAAGATTATTACTATTTTGAGCCTTTTATCTCAATTAGAGCCACAACATAAAAGCAACAGATTCATTTACACTAAAAAGTTAGTTAATGGAGATTATTGCATAACAATGAGCAATGCATTTGTTAGAGTATGTCATATTTTTTTGTTAATGTTAGGTAATAAAAATACATCTGTTCTGATCAATTAAATAATATTAACTGATGCAACTTTTGATTTTAATAATGTATTAGTACATGTTCAAATCAGGTTAAGTTATATTAACTAAATGATAAGTTAACACTTTATTTGACAGATATTTTGTATGTACTTACAATAGTAATAACAGTAACTAACCATCAACCAAATTATAATCCTACCCTAACCCACATGTTGTTAATTAATATTACTCAGGAATATATAATTACACTGTAACAATGACACCTTAAAATAAAGTGTAACCCCATTATAATTATATTCCATATAATATTACAAAGCAGAATGAATAGGCCACTAAATATTGTCTTAAAATGCTTTTGGGACCTTTTGATTTAAATGAACCCAGACAAAATGATTTGCTTACATTGGCTCGTGTAATATGGCATAACTTCCAGTGGAGATCCCTCGAGCGTGTTGCAGCGATCCCTGCGTCCGTCCCTCAGAGCTTCAATAGGAGATTGGTTGAGGGATGGAGCGCTGAGATCGAGGGAAAGCGGAGACAGGTTGTGTGGATGGAGAGTAGTGTGGCCTTTGATCTCGGTCTCTATCTCTCTCTCTCTCTCTCTCTCTCTCCCTCTCTCTATCTCTATCTCTATCTCTATGTCTCTCTCTCTATCTCTCTCTATCTCTATCTCTCTCTATCTCTCTCTATCTCTCTCTATCTCTCTATCTCTCTATCTCTCTTTCTCTATCTCTCTCTCTCTCTCTCTCTCTCTCTCTTTCTCTCCCTCTCTCTCTCTCTCTCTCTCTCTCTTTCTCTCCCTCTCTCTCTCTCTCTCTCCATCTCTATCTCTATCTCTCTCTCTCTATCTCTATCTCTCTCTCTCTCTCTCTCTCCTCTCTCTCCCTCTCTCTATCTCTATCTCTCTCTCTCTCTCTCTCTCTCTCTCTATCTCTCTCTCTATCTCTCTCTCTCTCATCTCTCTCTCCCTCTCTCCCTCTCTCTATCTCTCTCTCTCTCTCTCTCTCTCTCTCTCTCTCTATCTCTCTCTCTCCCTCTCTCTATCTCTCTCTCTCTCTATCTCTATCTCTATCTCTCTCTATCTCTCTCCTCTCTCTATCTCTCTCTATCTCTCTCCTCTCTCTATCTCTCTCTCTCTCTCTCCCTCTCTCTCTCTCTCTCCCTCTCTCTATCTCTATCTCTCTCTCTATATATATATCTATCTCTCTCTATCTCTCTCTCTCTCTCTCTCTCTCTCTCTCTCTCTCTCTCTCTCTCTCTCTCTCTCTCTCTCTCTCACCACTCTCTCTATCTCTCTCTGGGTTTGAGTTGACCGAGTGTGAGCGTGACTGGAGAGCTTGTGAGTGAAGTTGTCATTTTCTATTTTTCCCCTTGCTGGTTTTTCTGGTCTTTTCTATTGATTAATTTGTTGGGCCGCTTGCTGTCCACTTTGTTGGGAAGCATGTCGGCCCCACGCGTGCAGGTTTTGAGTTCACTCACGCGATACGTAAATTTTGACACAGTCTTTATCTCGTTATGGAAAATTGATATCTCCGATCAAGAAGATCCCAATTAATAGTGGTTCACCGTTGTTGAAACACATTGTTTCGTTCAGGCGTTTCGTTTATATGATTACTCAGGACGATGTAGAGTTAGACATGACAATCAATTTTCGAATTGACAACTTTGATTATGTTATTTTTTTCACCACCGCGAAATCAAAGTGTTTTGGTTGCGGTAAATCTGGACAATTAGTGCGTAATTGTCCTGACAAATTTGCAGAAAAGGAAGTAAACGCAGTGAATGGAATGGGAGTATTGCAGGCGATGGTGGCGCGGATGGTGTTGCTGACACTGATGTAGTTGGGTGAGAGTTGTTCCAGGTGAGAGTGTTGTTGCGTCGACTTCACTGCGCTGTGAGCACTCGGGGTCGGACACGGGGGCCACTAAAATACTTTTAGAGACTAGTGTTAAAGATTTACCGAGTGTGGCACCGGTTTCTGAAGATAAACATGTTGAGCAAATAGAAAGTAATTCAGTGATTTTGCAAGACGAATGTGTAAAAGATGGTGTGGAGAAAGAACATTTTTTTTTAAAATACCTTCCAATAAAAGGAAGATAATTGATAAAATGGTTGATGCCAAATAAGTAAAACGAGTGAAATGCAAGAAAGCATGGATCAAGATACAGAAAGTGATGGTGGGTCTTCTGTCACAGTGTGACACTTTCTCAGCGGGAGTTTAGTGGTTGGGATTATGAACTTGAGGATATTAAGTTATTCTTCAGATCAACAAAAAATAAAAGAGGAGTGCGCGTGAAGGAATATTTTCCTGAGGTTAAACAGTTCGCTGAAAAGACAAAAGGCTTAATGGCAGAGAGTTGCTTTACTAATAAAGAAGTCTATCGACTTAGAAAATTGTGAGGATTCTCAATACTGCTTTAATCAACGATGTCAATTAATTTAAAAAAAGAGAATGGCTGATGTTCTGTGGCGTTTTGGGTGTTTTTTTCTTTTCCTTATTATTATTTATGAGTGAAGTTCATGTAGCTACTTTGAATGTTCATGGGGCAAGAGCTTCTGGAAAAAAGAGCTACAATATATGAAGTAATGAAGCAAAAGAATATTGATGTTGTTTTATTACAAGAAACTTATAGCGACTTAAAAAATGCTGCTGACTGGGCAAGGGAGTTTGATGGCATCCCTGTGTGAAGCCATAACACTTCAATAAGTGGGGGAGTTGCCATTTTATTTGCAAAGGATTTTAGTCCTATATCTTATGATGTTGATGAGATAATAAAAGGTAGGCTTTTAAAAGTGAGAGCTGTTGTTGAAAGCTATGTGTTTATTTTTATTTGTGTATATGTTCCAACTGCACCTGTTGAAAGAATGTCTTTTTTAGACATACTATGTTCAACTCTACATAACTGTTGTTCTGAAGACCTCTTGTTCCTTGGTGGTGATTTCAATTGTACTAAGCATAATTTAGATCGGAATCACATTGAGCCTCATTTGGCTTTGCGTAAACGTTTAATTCATATTTTTAAAAAGTATGATTTTGTAAGGATCCTTTAACGGGACTGCTATTTTCCTCCTGGTCGGCAGGTGGCGCTTCTCATCTGACTCCTGCTGAACACTACTTCTCATTATGCCTGATCTATCACACCTGTGTCTTGCCCTATTTAAGTGTGTTTGTGCCATGCTTTATTGTTCAGTCTTGAGCCTATGTTACCAGTTGCAAGCCAGCCTGTTAATGTTTAAGTTTATATCGTTGGACCCTTGTGTCTGTTTTTCTTTTTACTGTTTCTTGGTAGCCCGGCTTCCTTTGTTTTGTTGTACCTTTTATCAGTAAAGTTTGTCTTTCATTGAAGATCAACTACTCCTTGCTTTTTGACCACCTCTGCTCTTGGATTCATCCATTGGGGAGTTAGCTCAATCTGTTAATTCAGTGACTTAGATCACAAGAGACCCGGGTTCTATCCCCACCTTGAACAGCCTCGTTACAGCAAGACTGAACCATATTATGAATCCAGCAGAAGAGACTTCACCACCCTCTAATGTGGATCGCATTCTGTCTGCCATTGCAGGGCAAGCTGCAGCCATTCAGCAACATGAGCAGATCCTTTCTGATATTCTTCAACGTTTAAATCTTCAGAATCCAGGCCCTTCAGCTCAAGAATGTCAGCCGACACAGGGTAATCCTTCTCAAGCAGTGGTCGTTTCTCCGTCAGAACCCAAATTACCAGCACCAGAACGATTTAATGGCAGTCCTGAGAAGTGTAGTGGGTTTGTCACCCAATGCACCCTAGTATTTCAACTACAGCCTGGCAGCTTCCCCACAGAGAGCAGCAAGGTTGCTTACATAATTACCCTTCTTACTGGCAAGGCTTTAGACTGGGCCTCGGCTTTGTGGGACCAACATGCACCACTCACTGCAAACAGTAACAGCTTCATTGCTGAAATGAAGAGAGTCTTCCAACATCCAGCCAGAACAGGTGATGTGGACTACCGTTTGCTTCGACTCTCTCAAGGCACTCGAAGTGTGGCGGAGTTTGCCATTGAGTTTCGTACCCTAGCTTCAGAGAGTGGATGGGACCAGTGAGCCTTGAGGGCCACATTCCACCAGGCCTTGTCTCCAGAACTCAAGGATGAGTTAGCATTTAGAGACCCTTCTCCGGATTTGGAATCCCTCATCGAGGTGGCTATCCGAGTAGATCATCGTATCCGAGAACGACAACAGGAACGACATCGGGAGACCAGTGTGTATCGTCCTCAGGTATCTTCCAATACTGTTGAACCACTCTGGAAACCCAGTGATCTGGAGGAACCCATGCAGCTGGGTAGAACTAGATTAACCCAGACAGAGAGGGATCGACGGATGAGGGAGCGACGCTGTCTGTACTGTGGAAAGTCTGGTCATTTCCGGTCCAACTGTCCTGAACTGTCGGGAAAAGCCAGTTCTCGTCCAGGAAAGGGGGAACTGGAACGAGAGTAGATATCTTCCCTCATCCTGCAACCTCTGGAGTTACGATCCAAGCCACCATCTCCCACGACAACCAGAATCACCAGCTTAGTGCTTTCATCGACTCTGGGGCTGCTGGAAACTTTTTGGATCTAGATGTAGCCAGACGTTTGGGCATCCCATCCGTGCTCCTCCAGAAACCTCTAACCATCACAGCTCTTGATGGCAGACCTCTGGGGTCAGGACAGGTTAGTCACTGCACTTCGCTTATTCAGTTTGAAATTGGATGGCACAAGGAACTAATACAGTTTTTTCTTATCCAGTCACCAGAACTCCCCTTAGTTCTTGGATTTCCATGGCTAACTTGTCACAACCCAAATATTGACTGGTCAAGAGGTGTAGTTAAAGGTTGGGGAACTAATTGTTGTGTTTCTGCTCTTTCTTTTTGCCGTTCTACTGAGATACTGGAGGTAAACTCAGGGCCAGTGTCGACACTCTCCAGGTGGCCTGCCAATCTCAATCCAGACGTGTCTAACTTTCAAGGGCTACCTTTTTCTCAGGTCAAATCTGACACCACTAAGTGCCCAACTTTTCATCCCGAGACGTATCAAGTTCCCCAGCCCACAAATACACTTCAGCTTCCCATTTCAAAGACCCAGAGTATTATGCCTCCTAAGTTTCTCCCTGAACTATCACGAGTTCCTCCAGAGTATGCTGATCTCAAAGAAGTCTTCAGCAAGTCCCGAGTCACCTCCCTTCCTCCACACAGACCCTATGACTGTGCTATTGGCTTGGTTCCTGGAGCATGTCCACCGCGGGGTAGGCTTTACTCTCTCTCTGCTCCTGAGAGGGTTGCTATGGAGAAGTACCTCAAGGAAGCCTTGGATAATGGTTTTATTCGTTCTTCGACCTCACCTGCTGGAGCTGGGTTTTTCTTTGTTGAGAAGAAAGATGGTGACCTCAGGCCTTGCATCGACTACAGGGGTCTTAACCACATCACCATTAAGAATCGTTACCCCCTGCCCCTGATGACATCTGCTTTTGAGATCCTGCAAGGTGCCACCATATTCACTAAGTTAGATCTCCGAAATGCCTACCATCTGGTCAGGATTCGAGAAGGTGACGAGTGGAAGACGGCTTTCAACACCCCGACAGGCCACTATGAGTACAGGGTAATGCCCTTTGGCCTGGTCAATGCCCCAGCCGTCTTCCAGGCATTGATCAATGATGTCTTGCGGGAGATGCTGAACAAGTTCGTCTTTGTCTACCTTGATGACATCCTTATTTTCTCATGCAACTACCAAGAACACATTCAACATGTTCGGCAGGTCCTGTCCCAGTTACTGAAACACAGCCTCTTCGTCAAGCTGGAAAAGAGTGAATTTCATGTGTCTTCAACCCCATTTCTTGGGTTCATCGTTTCCAAGGGCAACCTTCAGATGGATCCTGGCAAGGTGCGTGCAGTGCAGGAATGGCCTCAGCCTAACTCTGTGAAGCAGGTACAACGTTTTCTTGGGTTCGCACATTTTTATAGGAGGTTTATAAGAAGCTTCAGCTCTGTTGCAGAACCTCTCTCTGCACTCACCAAGCAGTCTGCCCGACCATTCATGTGGACTGAGAAGGCCAATCAAGCTTTTAACAAGCTCAAGAGACTCTTTACGTCTACCCCAATCTTAACCCTTCCAGACCCAGAGTTGCCCTTTGTGGTGGAGGTTGACGCTTCTGATGTGGGGGTGGGGGCAGTCTTGTCCCAAAGAGCCAGGGTGGACAACAGGCTTCACCCATGTGCTTTTCTGTCTCGTCGATTAACCGCAGCAGAGAGGAATTACGATATAGGAAACCGAGAGCTGTTGGCAGTAAAGGTGGCATTTGGAGGAGTGGAGGCATTGGTTGGAAGGGGCCAAGCATCCATTCATCATCTGGACAGACCACAGAAACCTGACCTACATTCGGGAGGCCAAGAGACTGAATTCCCGCCAAGCACGCTGGGCTCTGTTTTTTAATCGGTTTGACTTTGTTCTTTCTTACCGCCCAGGTTCCAAGAATTCAAAGCCAGATGCACTTTCGAGGCAGTTTGACTCCCCAGAGGAGGAGGCCAGACCGGAACCCATCCTACCCCCCTCCAGAATAGTAGCAACTATCCAGTGGGGGATTGAGGCTGCCATTAAGAAGGCCCAACGGCAGCAGGCGGATCCAGGTAATGGTCCACCTGGACGTCTTTTTGTACCTAACTGACTACGTTCTGATGTGTTGCAGTGGGCACATGCCTCCCTTCCCTCTGGGCATCCTGGGGCCACTAGAACTTGCAAGCTCATCCGGAGGAGGTTTTGGTGGCCAAAGATGCAAAGAGACATCCAGGATTTTGTCTCCGCTTGCACGGTCTGTGCCCAGAACAAGGAGCCCAGAACCCATCCTCAAGGACTACTGCATCCTCTACCTATCCCTAAGCATCCTTGGTCACACATATCTCTGGACTATGTCACAGGTCTACCTGAATCCCAAGGTAATACAGTCATTCTTGTGGTGGTGGATAGATTTTCCAAAGCCTGTCACCTCCTACCATTACCCAAACTTCCCACAGCTAGTCAGACTGCAGAGCTCCTAATGCAGCACGTGTTCAGGATTCACGGCTTTCCCCAGGATATCGTCTCTGATAGAGGTTCTCAGTTCACCTCCCGGTTCTGGAAGGCATTTGGCCGCCTCATTGGGTCTGACATCAGTCTGTCATCTGGTTTTCACCCCCAGTCTAATGGGCAGACAGAGAGGGTGAATCAGGAGATAGAGAAGACTTTGAGATGTTTGGCAGCAGACAATCAGACCACTTGGAGCTCTCGATTAGTCTGGGCAGAGTTTGCACATAATACTCTCTACCATTCTTCCCTAGGCATGTCCCCTTTTGAGTGCCAGTACGGCTTCCCTCCTATTTTGTTCCCAGGACAGGAGCCAGAGGTATGTGTTCCTGCTGCTGCTCAACTTGTTCGCCGTTGTCAACGGGCTTGGAAGAAGGCCTGGGCAGCTTTACTGAAAGCCACTCAACAACAGCGAAGGCAAGCGAACAAGCGTCGGAGGTTGGGACCTATGCTTCGTCCGGGTCAGAGGGTGTGGCTCGCAACCAAAGATCTGCCTCTGTGGGTGGAATCTCGCAAACTGGCTCCACGTTATATTGGCCCTTTTAAGATCCTCAGGAAGATAAATCCTGTAGCTTACCGTCTACTTCTGCCTAGGTCCATGAGGATTCACCCAACGTTTCACGTCTCTCGGTTAAAGCCTGTTGTTTGTTCTTCTCTGTCCCCAGCTAACAGACCCACCCCAGCAGTCCGTATTGTCGATGGACAACCAGCTTATACTGTGCGTAGACTGGTGGATTCTCGTCGGATCCGTGGAAAGATGCAGTATTTTGTCGACTGGGAGGGTTACGGCCCAGAGGAGCGCTCATGGGTGCCTGCTCGAGACATTCTGGACCCTACGCTCATTACGGATTTGCTCCGAACCCAAAGACTCCACCAAGTGAACGTCAGGAGCCGTTCTTAGAGGAGGGACTCCTGTAAGGATCCTTTAACGGGACTGCTATTTTCCTCCTGGTCGGCAGGTGGCGCTTCTCATCTGACTCCTGCTGAACACTACTTCTCATTATGCCTGATCTATCACACCTGTGTCTTGCCCTATTTAAGTGTGTTTGTGCCATGCTTTATTGTTCAGTCTTGAGCCTATGTTACCAGTTGCAAGCCAGCCTGTTAATGTTTAAGTTTATATCGTTGGACCCTTGTGTCTGTTTTTCTTTTTACTGTTTCTTGGTAGCCCGGCTTCCTTTGTTTTGTTGTACCTTTTATCAGTAAAGTTTGTCTTTCATTGAAGATCAACTACTCCTTGCTTTTTGACCACCTCTGCTCTTGGATTCATCCATTGGGGAGTTAGCTCAATCTGTTAATTCAGTGACTTAGATCACAAGAGACCCGGGTTCTATCCCCACCTTGAACAGCCTCGTTACAGATTTATGTGATATTTGGAGGTCTTTAAATGGTAATGAGAGACAGTACACTTGGGTTCGCACGCGTGATAAGGTTATGTCATTTGCAAGGCTGGACAGATTTTACAGTTTCAATCACCATCTTAGTATTTTAAATAAATTTTATATAACACCAGTACGTTTTTCGGATCACAGTATGGAGCACTGTAAGCTTATTTTGAGCTCAATAAAACCAAAAAGCGCATACTGGCATTTTAATACTAATTTGTTAAGTGATAATTTTTTTAAGGAGTCATTTAAGTACTTCTGGGATTTTCACAGAACAAAGAAGTCTTCTTTTTATTCATTGCAACAGTGGTGGGATGTTGGTAAGATACAAATAAGGCAGTTTACCCAACAATATACTCACAACGTTACTAAGGAGTTGACTCGTTCTAAAGAGCTCTTAGAGGGAGAGATAATTGAATCTCAAAATCTGGCACAATCTACTGGCAAGACACATTATTTAGAGGCCTGTTCGAGGAAGAAAGCTCAGTTAGCTGATCTACTGGGGCATAAAGTACAGAGGGCGCTGGTCCGCTCACGTTTCCAAAGCATTGATCAGATGGATGCACCATCCCAATACTTTTTCAATCTGGAAAAAAATAATTGTCAGAAATGGTTTATTCATGGTTTGCGCTCCGAAGATAAGAGTGTTATTGACAGATCTGGCCGGTATTCGGGGAAGAGCAGTTTATTTTTATCAAAATTTGTATAGGAGCGATCTTAAGGCAGAGTGTGGTGTTGACAACGTTTTCCTTGACAGCTTACCAAAGCTGTCAGAGGAAGCCAATGATGAGCTTGAAGGGGTCTTGACCCTGGAAGAGCTCTATAAGGCCCTGCAAACCATGAAGTCTGGGAGTGCCCCAGGAATGGATGGCATCCCAGTTGACTTCTACAGGGCTTTTTGGTAGGAAATGGGTGTAGATCTGCTGGAGGTACTGAAGGACAGCTTGTTGAAGGGCGGGTTGCCATTGAGTTGCCGAAGAGCGGTGATCACTCTAATTACAAAAAAGGGGGACCTTACAGATATTAAGAACTGGCGCCCTGTCTCGCTTCTCTGCAGTGGTTATAAATTACTTTCTAAGGCATTGAGTAACAGATTGACTGGAGTGTTGGGTCAGGTTATCCATCCGGATCAGACGTACTGTGTCCCTAGTAGATCAATATTTGATAATATTTCTTTAATTCGAGATATTTTTCATGTCTCTAAGTTTTTACATTTGGACTCTGGCTTGCTTTCTTTGGATCAGGAGAAGGCTTTTGACCGAGTGGAGCACTCATATTTGTGGAGTACTTTAACAGCGTTTGGTTTAGCAATAATTTTATAGACATGATTGGAGTACTCTATTGTGACGTTGAGAGTACGCTGAAAATAAATGGTGGCTTATGTGCTCCCTTTCAGGTTCTCAGGGGTATCAGACAAGGTTGCTACTTGTCTGGAATGTTGTATTCCTTGGCGATTGAGCCTTTGCTTCAGCAGAAAAGAAGCAAATTAAGTGGTTTGTTTTTGCCAGTTTGTAATAAAAAGATTTGTTTGTCAGCCTATGCCGATGATATTGTGGTGATGATTAACAGACAAAGTGATGTGCAAATTTTATTTTATTTAATTGAAGAATTTAGACTGTTGTCGTCTGCAAAGGTTAATTGGAAAAAAAGTAATGCTTTATTATTAGGACAATGGGCTGATGGTAAACCTTGCCTTCCTGATGGGATGGTTTGGGGAAATAGAGGTATAAAATATCTAGGAGTTTATCTAGGGGATGACAGTGTGTTTCCAAAAAAATTGGGAGGGGTTGGTGGAAAAAATTAAAGGGCGCTTGGAAAAGTGGAAATGGTTATTACCGAATATGTCCTATAGGGGGCGAACTCTCATTGTCAACAAATTAGTGGCATCTTCACTTTGGCATAAGTTGGCATGTGTAGACCCTTCACCAAAGTTTTTAATGGAAGTTCAAGCTGCTCTGGTGAACTTTTTTTGGGACAAACTACACTGGGTCCCTCAGAGTGTTTTATACCTCCCCAAAGAAGAAGGTGGGCAAGGTTTGATTCACTTACAAAGTAGAATGGGTGCCTTTCGGTTAGTTTTTAAAAAGGTTACTTGATGGTTCTAAAGATTTCAGTTGGCCTGCTGTGAGTTGTACTATTTTGCACACTATAGGGGGGATCGGGCTGGACAAATCCCTCTTTTTAATGGATCCAACTAAACTGGATTTATCGGAACTGCCTGCCTTCTATTGAAATCTTTTCAAGGTGTGGAGCTTTTTTCGGGTTTATAAGTCTGAGAACTCATATTCTCTCCACTGGCTGTTGCAGGAGACACTGATACTTGGGGCCCGCTTGGACATTGCCATTCACTGCTATTTGCCGGGGTTTAGCAACATTTTCCTGCAATCCAATGTCTTTACGTTGGGACATTTGTTGACATTAACCGGGTCTCAATTAGAGAATGTGGACGCCGTATGCGAACAATTAGGAATCAGATCTGTTCATTAACTCGTTTTCTGGTCAAATTGAAAGCCTGTTTTACAGGTGAAGAGGAACATTTGTTAAGAGACTTTTTTAAAGGAGTTTGTACTCCTGATGTTGATGATCCTTTTCCATGTTTGATTATTCAACCCAATCTTGAAGAGGGTACAGGTTTTTTGCTGAAAACAGGTGAATCTTTGTATTTAGAAATAAAAACCTGAATGGAGATCATTATATAAGCCACCATTGTCTAAAAGGTTTGGTGATATAAAGTGGAGATTTCTTCATGGTGCCATTGCTGTCAATTATTTTATTTCGAAGTTGAATCCTGAAGTTAATCCTGCTTGCCCTTTTTGTCCTCAAAAGGAGACTGTTTTTCATGCTTTTATGCATTGTTTTAGATTAGAACCTTTGTTTATGAGATTAAGAGAATTGTTTTGTAGGTTTGATGAAACTTTTTGTATTGAGACCTTCATTTTGGGTGTTAAGTAGTTTCAGAAAAATCGTTTTACTTGTCAATTTTTGAATCCATCTTAGGGCAAGCAAAAATGGCTATTTATATTAGCAGGAAAAACCGAGTGGAACAAGAGGGTAGCGATGATGTAAACGTGTGTTTTTTAACTTTGGTCAAATCTAGAGTTTTGATTGATTTTAGGTTTTATAAAACTATGAGTGATCTTTCTACTTTTTAATTGATATGGTGCAGTCATGGTGCTTTATGTACAGTTTGTGAAGGTGATTTGTTTTTTTCTTTCTGAAGTTTTCTTTCTGATGGTTTTAATATTGTGAAGAGATATTGTTAACATTTATTGTGAAGAGATACTGTTATGAATTGTATTTAAAGTTTTTAAAAAAAATCAAAAATCTCTCTATCTCTCTCTCTCTCTCCTCTCCTCTCCTCTCTCCCCCTCTCTCTCTCTCTCTCTCTCTCTCTCTCTCCTCTCTCTATCTCTCTCTCTCTCTCCTCTCTCTATCTCTCTCTCTCTCTATCACTCTCTCTCTTTCTCTCTCTCTCTCTTTCTCTCTCTCTCTCTTTCTCTCTCACACACAAAAAGTCATTGTGTGTGTAATTTAGTTTATATTTTTCTTCATAAATTAGACTCCTTATTCAAATTGTGCTTTATTTTCAAAACTCTTGATGCCTGGGGCAAATAAAGGTGCTGTTCATCATTGTTATTAAACCGAAATCAGAAACAGAACTTAATTTAAAAGGGATCTTTCTTTACATTTTCTATTGATCCTGACAGCAGTTATTCTTCAAATGATGGAGAACTGGGAACACTTCCAAGTGTGTTAGAGCTTCAGGTATATCTGAACTAAAGTGCTGCAGTGAGATTGTAAAGTAAAAGTGAAGTATGTCAGATTGCGGTGAAATGTGGCATCCTGTGCAATAGAGCTGGATCAATGTAGTGATCAATTGATACAAGAGTATCAATGTATCAAAAATCACAATTCTTAATTATACAAAAGACAATTACACAAAATAACATAATTGCTGCAGTCTGTTAAAAATGTATTCATTTAATTTAATTTATTTAATGTTATTTAATTTAATTTAATTTAATTGTATTATTTAAAAAATATTTTGATGAATGATTCAATGACTCACTTCAACTTCACTTGATTCATTACTGGATGAATCAGCACTTTTTCAAAACAACATCTCTTAAGTGAATGATTCAATGACACATACATTTTTTAACAGTCACTTGTCGCCACCTACTGGTGTAAGAATGTAATTGATCAAATCTTTAAGCGCCATGTTACTTTCAAAAGATGATTTACTGAATTTTGATTGCTACCGTAGACATCGGTGTTTATACCTAAACTAAAATCTTCTATCTCAGTGGTTCTGTGAATTATTGTAAGACATAAATAATGATACTGTTTGTTGGAAAGACTGTTTATGAAGCGGTTTCATACCTGTACATGACAACGCTCTCTCTAGATCAGAACGCAGACCTGAATATTCGCTGTATCGTACTTGTCAATGGTTTAATAGAATCGTTGTCATTTAGGAATAAGATCGCGTCGATGTTTGAATCTGGATTGCAATCTTTTAACAGTTAATTGTGCAGCTCGATGCAACCTAAAACTAACTCACAAGTTATGAAATTGTGCAGATTTTGTGACTGATTTAGCTCATGCATCTAGTGAATTAGGTGCTAAAACAACACACAAATCAGAGCACACTTTTTAGTCTTGGAGAGATAGAGTGAAAGACAGGTTAAAGGAAGAGAGCTTTGCTTCAGAGAGTAGAACTGGCGATTGAAGTGTAACAGGATTTCATGAAGGAGAGAGAGAAAACGAGAGACAAGTGGAGCATCCAGGTGCTTCATCATTCAAATGACAAGTGCACAGCGAGTGTGTGTATGTGTGTGTTGGAGCAACATGTCCGGCGCTCACCTCAGCGCTGTCTGGCCCAGACCCATATATTCCCCCCAGCATTGGAGGCCATCCAGACTTCATCTCTGAACACGATCCATTCCCACAGTCGGGCTCCTGCCATGACCAGTAGAAGGTGTGGAAGTAAACAACGCCACCCTGAGAACTAAAGCCATTCTGCCTTTCATCAGCAACAATAGCCATCTGGATGTGGCTGACACTAACAATCCCTCAAATCCAAAACTCGCTGTCGACGGGAGAGGAAAGTTCTGTGGTGGATACTGACAATGCGCACTTTAAGGGGATGTTTACACAACGACGATGTACAAAAAACGGAAACGTATTTCCTTTTGCTTTTTCGAGTTTAGACGACAACATTCATGAAAACACTGTATTATGGATGCCAGGCCAGTAGTTGTGCCATGTCACTTTGTAAAGAAACATATCGTTCTTTACATCACCGTTTTCACAAATTCATGTTTTTGTTGTTTACATGGAGACGATAATGGTATAGTTCCCTTTCGAGGGAACTCAACACTGCGTCGAGATCGACACTTTGGGGACGCTCCCTAAGCGTGCGCCTCTGAAGTATGAATAAAACTAATCCAATCCTGATTGGTGTTGCGTCGTGACGTAACATGTGACGGCATACCCGGAAGTATAAAAGTGACGCTGTCACAACACACACTAGCTTTCGCTCTTCAGCAAGCGCTCTGTGTTGAAAAACTGTCTGTCTATTTGGTGTTGTTTGTCCTTATCATATCTATATATATATATATTGTATGATGGCCAGCGAACAATTCAGGAAGTGTGTGCATCCTTGCCCTCGCTTTATTACGGGTGGGGATACACACTCTTTGTGTGTGAATTGTTTGGGAGCGCAGCGGACCCTTCAACAGCGCTCTCGAGGGAGCTGCTTGTGTTCACTGTGAAGCACTACCCATTAGAGTGCTGCGCTCCCGGCTGGCGTGCTTTGATGAGCACGGTCAGGCTCGCGCTCCCCACGGTTCTGGTCCCGCGTCTGTTGAGGCGGCGCGGCGATTGAGATCGTGGGGCTCGCAGCGGGATCTTTTAGATGAGAATGAGGCTGCTGAGGCACCTTCTCATTCTTCGTCTGAGGATCCCGTAGCCCCTGAGAGTGGTCCAGGAGCCCGCATCGCGGCTTCTCCTGCCCACGATCAGGTCCCAATGCTTCAGCTCTCTGCTTCTGAGGAAGTAGATGTGCTGAGTATTGATGCGGATGACCGTGACTTTGGCGCGCCAGTTCACGGCCAAGCCTATGAGGAGCTGGTTGAGGTTGTGACTCGTGCAGTGGCCAGACTCAATATTAGCTGGCCACATCATGAGCAGGGAACGCAGGCGAAAAGCAAGCTTGATGAGCGTTTCCTGCAGCAGAGAGCACAACCTCAGCGCCGGGGTTTGCCGTTTTTCCCCGATCTCCATTCTGAAATCTCGAGATCGTGGGATAAACCGCACTCGTCTCGTGTCTCCAGTCCCAGTATGGTGGATTATAGTAATATTATGGGGGCACGGGACAAGGGTTATGGGAAGATGCCGAAAGTAGAAGATGCTTTAGCGGGTTATCTTTCCCCTGAATCGGCGTCTTCCCTAAAAACCCCGGCGCTGCCTAGTAAGCCTTGCAGAGATACATCAGCTTTGATAGGCAGGGCTTACATGGCGGCAGGTCGGGCTGGTTCATGTCTGCACACGATGGCTGTCTTGCAGGCATACCAGGCCGACCTCCTGAAAGATTTGGACGAGGGGGAGGGGCCAACTCCTCAGGATATTGCGGAGTTGAGAAAAGCCACAGATTTGTCTCTCCGGGCCACAAAAGAGACGGCCCGTGCCATTGGCCGCTCTATGGCAGCCATGGTGGCTACGGAGAGGCATCTGTGGCTGAACCTATCTGGCATAAAAGACAAGGATAGGGCTTTTCTGCTGGATGCGCCGCTCTCGCCTTCAGGCCTGTTTGGCGACGCCGTTACTTCGGTCGTCGACAGGTTTCAGGAGGCGAAGAAGCAATCTGCGGCGTTCCAGCAGTACCTCCCCCGTAAGGCTAAGTCCAAGTCAAGTAGGGTGGGGCCGAGCGATCAGCCCCAGCCAGCAACCAGCCATTCTCACCGGGCAGAGCAGAAAGAGAGCGTTTCCTCTAGAGCCCCTCCTCCTGGAGCCTGGCAACAGAGGAAGCGCTCTCAAAAATCGAAGTCCTCCAGCCAGAGGGGTGACCTGAGGGAAGTCATCCAGGCTAGGAGGACTTCGGGAAAGAGGTCCTGACCGGAATGGTAGGACCTCTGAGGGCGGTCCCCTCCACTGCAGGACAACCGAGGTTGTTCTCGCAGCGGAGCCCTCTAGGAAACGATGTAGGTTGCCCGCCGTCAACGACGCTTCGGGCCGCATCTCTTTCCAGCGAAAATTATCTAGTAAAGCATCAGTTATGGTTAAAAGAACCGCATCGACTACAGCCTGCCGGTATTCCGCTTCAGGCAGTCGAGAAAGATGCTCAAAGAACACCAGAGGCCAGTCTCGAGAGGCTGGTACCCCTAGTAGATTTTGTAGAGGCATGGTATCATCTTCCCAACATATCTGCATGGGTCCTGCATATAATAAAATCCGGATACAGACTGCAGTTTGCGTGCCGCCCCCCCAAGTTTTCTGGGGTGGTGCAAACTGCAGTACTTCCAGAGCAGGCTCAGGTGATGGAACAGGAAGTGCAGACTTTGCTGCTAAAGGAAGCCATAGAACGTGTTCATCCTTTAGACAGGGAGTCCGGGTTTTACAGCCGGTACTTTATAGTTCCAAAGAAGGATGGGGGGTTAAGGCCAATTCTAGATCTCAGGGTTTTGAACCGATCTCTGAGGAGGTTCAGGTTCAAGATGTTAACCATTCCTGCAATCGTGAGGCAAATCAGATCCGAGGACTGGTTTGTCACGATAGATCTAAAAGACGCCTATTTTCACATCTCCATCCTTCCATGTCACAGGAGATACCTGAGGTTCGCTTTCGGGGGCGAAGCTTACCAATATCGGGTCCTTCCGTTCGGCCTAGCACTCTCTCCCCGTACATTCACCAAGTGTATGGATGTAGCCCTTGCTCCACTGAGACTTCAAGGCATCCGTATATTGAATTATCTCGACGACTGGCTCATTCTGGCCCAGTCTCGAGAAATGGCAGTTCGGCATCGAGATGTCGTCCTTGGCCACATTCAGAAATTAGGGTTGAGACTCAATGTAAAAAAGAGTGTGCTAGAACCATCCCAGTCCACGATATTTTTGGGAATCGTGTGGAGCTCGATTACGATGCAGGCACGAATGTCTCCCGCACGTGTCGAGTCAATTCTGGCGATGGTATCTGGGTTAAGGCTGGGCCAGGCCATCACTGTAAAGCAATTTCAAAGAATGCTGGGTCTCATGGCAGCGGCATCCAACGTTATTCCTTTGGGCCTTCTGCACATGAGGCCCCTTCAGTGGTGGTTGAAAACCAAGGGGTTTTCTCCCAAGGGGAATCCGTTTCGTTTAATCAGAGTAACGCGCAAATGCCTTCGTTCTCTGCAAATATGGAAGAAACCTGGGTTCCTATCCCAAGGGCCGGTGTTGGGAGCGTCATGTCGCCGGAAATCCGTTTCGACAGACGCTTCCCTCACGGGCTGGGGCGCGGTCATGGACGGCCGCTTTGCCAGGGGTCTGTGGCAGGACCATCATCGTTCTTGGCATATAAACTGCCTAGAGATGATGGCTGTGTTCAGGGCTTTGAGGAGCTTCCTCCCAGACATCAAGGGTTACCATGTCTTAGTACGATCCGACAATACGTCGGTGGTATCCTATCTGAACCGACAAGGGGGACTCAGATCGCGCCCTCTGTGCAGACTGGCGCATCAGATTATTCTTTGGTCCCAGGGGAAAATACTGTCCATCAAGGCAATGTATATTCCGGGGGTTCAGAATCAGGGAGCAGACATCCTGTCGAGGCAGGGGCTGAGGCCCGGGGAATGGAGACTTCATCCAGACGTGGTGAAGTTGATATGGGAGAGGTTTGGACCAATGGAAGTGGATCTGTTTGCGTCTCGAGAGACGTCCCACTGTCCACTTTGGTTCTCCCTCTCACTTCCAGCCCCGCTGGGGTTGGATGCCATGGTACAGGCCTGGCCGAGGCTTCGCCTGTACGCTTTTCCCCCGATCGCTCTGCTCCCGGGAGTCCTGGAGAGGGTCCGTCAAGAGGGCATCAGTCTTCTGCTGGTTGCCCCAATGTGGCCGACCCGGGTGTGGTTTTCGGACATAGTATCACTCCTGATAGCCCCGCCATGGCAGATTCCTCTGAGGAGGGATCTGTTGTCTCAGGCGGGGGGCACAATTCTCCACCCTCAGCCAGAGCTGTGGAAATTGTGGGTCTGGCCTCTGAGGGGGTTCAGTACCTGAATGCTGGTCTATCAGCTGGAGTGGTTGAAACTATACTTAGCTCCAGAGCTCCGTCTACTAGGAGATTGTATGGCCTCAAGTGGAATGTTTTTGCCACTTGGTGTAGAGAACATGAGTTAGATCCAGTAAACTGCCCGGTGGCTTCAGTTCTGGAATTTCTTCAAGATCGGTTCTCTGCGGGTCTCTCCCCTTCCACGCTTAAGGTGTACGTGGCAGCCATTGCAGCTTTCCACGCCCCGTTAAGTGATGGGCCTCTGGGGAGGCACCAGTTGGTCATTCGGTTTCTCCGCGGTACTTGGAGGATGAGGCCGGCAACCAGGTCTAGAGTTCCTGCTTGGGACCTGGCTATAGTTCTGGAAGGGTTATCCCTGGCCCCTTTCGAACCTCTAGAGTCGGCTTCGCCTAGGGATTTAACGCAGAAAATGGTTTTTCTCTTGGCCATTACCTCACTTAAGAGGGTGGGAGATCTCCAAGCCCTGGCGGTAACACCAGCTTGCTTGGAGTTTGCCCCTGGCAGAGTAAAGGCCTTTCTGCACCCGAGTCCGGGCTACGTGCCTAAGGTTCCTTCGAACACAGCTCGGTCTGTAGTCCTTCAGGCATTCCATCCTCCACCTCATGTGTCGGCAGAAGAAGAGAAGCTTCATTTGCTCTGCCCCGTCAGAGCTTTGAGCGTGTACCTTGAGAGGTCCTCTTCTTGGAGAAGGTCGGACCAGTTATTAGTATGTTTTGGGTCACCTAGGAAGGGGCTCCCGGCATCTAAGCAGACTATTAGTAATTGGATAGTCCAGGCTATTACTGCGGCTTACAAGGTGCGCGGTTTGCCTTCACCTTTAGCCGTCAGGGCCCACTCAACTAGAAGCATGGCTTCTTCTAGGGCCCTTCTTTCGGGAGTACCTCTACAGGAGATCTGCGAGGCAGCCGGTTGGGCTACTCCGCATACTTTTATCAGGTTCTACAGTCTCCACCTTCCAAGTACGCCTGGCGCACACGTGCTCAGTCCTTGCTGAGTGCCTAGACAGTTTCACTCCGGGACAGGCCTATTCGGTGCGTGGCCTAGTGGGCACTCGTTCCCCAAAGTGTCGATCTCGACGCAGTGTTGAGTTCCCTCGAAAGGGAACGTCTCGGGTTATGACTATAACCCTTGTTCCCTGAGAAGGGAACGAGACACTGCGTCGTTCTGCCACGCCCCTCGAGGCCTTTGAGCGTCTTGCTTCATCGCGAGGCTAGTGTGTGTTGTGACAGCGTCACTTTTATACTTCCGGGTATGCCGTCACATGTTACGTCACGACGCAACACCAATCAGGATTGGATTAGTTTTATTCATACTTCAGAGGCGCACGCTTAGGGAGCGTCCCCAAAGTGTCGATCTCGACGCAGTGTCTCGTTCCCTTCTCAGGGAACAAGGGTTATAGTCATAACCCGAGACGTTTTCAAAAATGTACACTTTGAAACCCGATTTTCAAAAGTTTGCATTTGCTGGCCACCGAAACACTTTTGTTGTGTAAATGAACATGTACGTTTTCTGTTTTTAGTGTCATGAGAACAGCCGCTTAAGAGCACAGATGCAGCTCGTCGCCATTATAACCAATGCAATTATGTTGCATGATTTATTTCAAAACCCCTCCTCTTATAAATTTTGCATCTGAAAGGGAAACTCTTACAAATGCATATGCAATGAGGTCAGCCGTAAAAAATAAATGCCCTCTTGGCGATAATTTTTCACTGCGTCTTTATTAAATCCTGACAGTCATTTTTTAATACACCAAAAGAGGGTTTGTGCTGTTAGTGAATCCGGCCCGTTTTTTACACATTTAAAAATGTATGCATTAAAATGTCACTGAATCCAAATAGTGAAAATAATCTAGATATTTCCCCGAATTAATTAGAGATAAACAATAGAAAATAATAGATGCACATATATGCACCCAATATCCTTGAACTTACTTACAAGTAATTAAATAAAATCCACCTGTCTGTACGAGATACAAGTTAAGTCAAATTTAGGGTAACACTTTATTTTGATGGTCCACCAACATACATTACTGACTATAAGTAACTTTGCAACTTCTTCTACTAACCTGAAGGCTAACCTAACAGTCTACTAATACTCTAATGAGAGTTAGTTGACATGCAGATGCAAATTAATGAGAGTTAGTTGAGTTAGTTCTTTGTATTGCGCTTTCACAATGCATAGAAAACATGCCGTTATGTTTACATGCCACTTTACCAGAGAGCAGGTTTTAGGGCTGGGCGATATTATCATATACAGTATTACGATTATACTCGGGTTCATGTCTGAGCATTCAAAGACAATTAAGAGTGCTAAATGTCGGTCGGTTTTGTTCTATTAAGAGATTTGAATGTTTTTCAGTATTGTTCTTAGTGAGGGTTTACAATACTAAAACCAGGGAATATGACCAGCTGTTGTACAGTTCCCCTTCAATCAATCATTGTGTCCCTTAAAACTAATCTTTGATCACTAAAATGACATATTAAAGTGTTTAAAAATGTATTAATGCCTTAAAATAGCTTGAATGTAACTCGACACCCTTGCCTCATTTAGTATGCGTGGGTCTATGAATATGCCAATGAGCCCCGCCTCCACTCACTCAGAGATCCACTGGTTGACGAGCACATGTTGATCTGATTGGTTACAAGGTCGTTTGTGACGTCAGAAACACCAGCGATTTCAATGCGTGTTTTTGAGACTCTCTTTGTTTCACTGCAGTTTTAAGCAGAAAATACTCAACAATGCTGTTGACTTATGAATTTACACATGGCTTGTCTTAAAGCATATTAACAACACCACATAGACACATAAACAACATTAAAAGCTTGATTTTGACCACAGGGGGACTTTAAGCTGGTTGTCAAAGAGTTTACATTTTCCACATTTCATTAACAGACAATTAACCGACAATGTTGAGAAATAATACAGCTTTAATATCTGATATCAGGTTGAAAATACTGCTTTGCATGCCTGTGATTATAGAACAAATACACCCGTGAGCATTAGGAAGCATTGAGAGTTTTTCTAGCATGTCTGGGGTGAGGTTTGTGAAAATGGGGCCAGAATATAAAGCATATATTTTCAAGCACATTGTCATTGGAAGTTGAGAAGATGTGGGACAGCAGTCAGTAGGAAAGGCCCAAAGCGTCTCGTATGACAAAGCACAGAGAAACTGTCCAACAGCAGAACACACACTTCATGAATCTTACTGGGAAAGGGAAGCATGAAGGGACCCTTTGCTGAAAGATCTCATATCGCATCTAGTCTGCCCAGGGCGCGCAACACTCGCCAATTTGTAAGAAGAGTCTGTGGCTGGATGAGACCAAAATTGAACTTCAAGCCTCAGTGCTATAAGTGCTTTGTTTAGTGCAATGCTAACACATTGTGATGAAGCACACAAAGATAGATGGATCGTCATTTGAAATATTCAAAAAATATACACTTAAATACACAGTAATTATGTGCAAAGCTCTGTAAACTCAGCAGCTTCAGTAGAACTCTTTAGAGTCGCTTTTGGTTAGAAACTAAGGGGAGCGTCAATCTATTTTCATCACGAATAAATGATTGTTGCTTGTCAAAGAGAGAGAAACCACTCTGCAGGATGTTAATAGAAAAGTTGCAGATGTTTTGCTCTGGGCTATCAGTGACAAAAGTTTGAGCAAATTAAGAAATACAGCTTGATTATGTCTTGCTAATGCTAAAATGCAACAATGCTAGAGGAGTTGCCAATGGTAAACCTCAACAGTGCCGTCCTCTTTTTCAGTATTTTCAGGGATTTTGAAAACGTCTTCATTTACGAGTCATGAACCAAACCAACCAGAGACGAGGTGAATCACAACTTTACAAACTTGAAGCTAAAAGTAACAAAAACACAAGCAAGCTTTAATGAAGGGAGAAATACAATGCCATGAAGTATTTCAAATGACATAATCAAAACAACAACTAAAAACTATAAATATAAAACTATGGATTTAATGATGATGATTATGTATTCAGAAAACATATGTTATGTTTAATACAAAATATGCATATTATGCACTCGATTATTCGCAGTGCTTCATTCTCTTATTCATGAAGATTTATTTTTGAAATCATTATGCAATTTTCACCAGGAATTCTGCTGTTAAACATGATTATATAAAAAACTGTTTGAAATAATGTGGTCTGATGTCTTCAACTGAAGCATATACCACTGATTAACATCCTCACAGCTCACAGTAGCTCTGTCTATAACCGTTTATAATTTGTCGTTACAAACCAGTCTCCTATGGAAAAATGAATGGGATTTTCACCTGGTGGCTGGTACATCAAATTGACCCGCATTTCCCCTCTTTAATCTTGGCAAAATCATTTTTTCATACTTTATATTGTCATTGAGAACTCCCAATTTTTGTTTCATTTCTCCTTTTCAGCAACTGAAAAGGTCACAAAAGTGTCACAAACTTGTAATTCAGACCCTAAAGCACATAAAAATCAGTATTTGTGAATATATCGTCCTTTTTTAATGTTCTTAAGGAATTAATCCATTGCATCATTATTCAAATATTGTGGGAACGTTACTTTTGAATATTCTCGGAACGTTCTGAAACAAGTAGTAACATTTAAAAAATGTTAGATGAAACATCCAACTAAAATATTTCAGAAAAAAATATATAAATAACATTTTTGTGTTAACATATTGAGAACACTATTACCAGAAAACTATTACCAGAAAACAAATGTTCAATTAATGTTACTGGAAGAATGTTTGTTCATAACCTTGACTGAACCTTGCCTGAGCGTTCCCTGTTAGCTGGAGCAGAGCTTGTTTGTCAATGTTGGCAGAAGCTAAACCCACAAAAATCATGTGTGAGCAAGATAATGAAATATGCCTGAAGGGAGACAATCTGACAAACTCTGTTGTACAGAAAGAAGCAAACGAATGATTTTATGCATTGTTTTTGTCTTTTTGCAATCACGTAAATGAAATGTATTTGGTTTATGTGGGCTTATGTGTTTGCAAACAGCAACTGGTAATGTTCGAAGGAGCTGAGCAGCTGAATTATGTCAAAGTGTGTGTGTGTGTGTGTGCGTGTGCGTGTGTGTGCGTGTGTGTGCGTGTGTGCGTGTGTGTGCGTGTGCGTGTGTGTGCGTGTGTGTGCGTGTGTGTGTGTGTGTGTGTGTGTTCTGTCATAATGTACCTCGTTCTTGTCTGATGTAGCCGCTCTCTCCACTGTCATGGAGTTGTACAAAACACAGGAATGTTGTGTGAGCACTTTGGTATGACTGACCAAATCAGAACAGAAATGCCTGGCATATGGTCACGGTGGGCAAATTATGGGCTCTGAGAGTGAGGAATTACATGATTCTAAAAGATGTGACAGCAAAAAGCGAAGAACTGTTGTCGGTGTGAGAATGTGTCATGTTGAATAGGCCATTGAGTACGGATGGGGATTGTGCTTCGAGCTGCTTCACAGACTCACACACCTTCGAGTGTTGAAGAAAGGTCAGCTTCTTTAACGTCTGTGCTGAGCTCTTCCTCGTACACACGGACTAAAATATCTCAGGCTTGCACATACGCACACATATTCCCTTTAGGTCCTGCCCTCGAAGTCTCCAAAATGGATAATGTAATAAAGCAAAGTTTCTCCCAATCAGTTTCTTTTACCCCCAACATACAAAAGCAGTGACACCAATACAAAAAAAAACAATTTTTAATCGCATTCAAAAATAAGGAAAAGGAAAAGTTCACCAGAAAAAAAAAAAAAAAAACATATGGAACGAGCGAGGAACACAAACTGCTTTACGGCAATTCAACATCAACACACACGCCCCTCAATCTGTATGATGTGTTACCCACCTCGGTAGACACAGCTCCACACGGTAGAGTTGGCCGGCTCCGATAATAACAAACGCACATGAGCAGCGGTGGAAAGGGGGAGGCGGTGCCGCAAGTGAGCTTTGTTACGACAGTGTTGTGAAATAAACGCCCACAGCTGTAGGGGAGCTCGCTGAGACAACATGCGACAGCTAAAGGGAAAATCAGCCAAGAAATGGCCAGAGTTCCCAAGTTCATTCATTATTCATTCATTCATTATTTATTTGTAAAGCACATTTACTGTAAAAACAACCCATGGTTGACCAAAGTGCTGAACAGAACAGAAAAATCAGTACTAGGATAACACAATATAGTACAATTTCAAGAGCAATCGATACAATTACAAGCAATAGAATAAGTAATTCATTAGATATAATGCAATGAAAGGTAAAGAGAGTGCATTAAGGATCCAAATTAAGAAACATTAATTGTTTTTTAAGGTTTAATTTGAAAGTGGCAAATGACGAAACTGTTCTGATTGATATTGGCAGACTATCCCATAATTTGGGACCAGCTACTGCAAAAGCTCGGTCCCCTCGATGTTTCAATCTTGATCTACGCTCAGAGAGCAATCCAAGGTTACTGGAACTAAGTGACCTAGGTGGGTTGTGGTAGTGTATTAAGTCAGATAAGTAACCTGGTGCTAGGCCGTGTAATGATTTAAAAACAAAAACTAAAATTTTATACTCAATTCTCTGTTTGACTGGAATCCAGTTTAGGGAAGTTAATATGATCAAACTTCCGACTACCAGTCAACAGCCTGGCAACAGCATTTTGTACTAGTTGAAGGCGCCCGATAGATAATTGGTCTGCTCCAAGGTAAAGTGAATTACAATAGTCGTGAGGTGATAAAAGCATGAATGACTTTTTCAAAATTCTTCGGAGAGGGAAAAGATTTGACTTTTGCAAGACCCCGTAAGTGAAAAAAGCAGGATTTAACAACGGAATTAATTTGTTGATCAAACTTAAGGCCTGAGTCCAACAAAAAAACTAGATTTTTTGCAGATGAAGTAACATGAGGATTTAACTCATCAAGATCTAAAATACCGGTGTCATGACGATCACTTCGTCCAAACAATATTACTTTAGTTTTGTTCTCATTTAGAGCTAAAAAATTTGAGCCAGCCATAGCTTCACTTCCTGGAAACATGTAAGCAGGACTTCTAGAGAGCTTGAATTATTCTGTTTAAATGGGAAATACAATTGGGTATCATCGGCGTATAGATGAAATGATACTCCATGTTTAGAAAAGATGGAACCCAATGGTAACAGATATAAAGAGAATAATATCCGACCTAGAATAGATCCCTGTGGAACACCACAGGAAAGATGTGCTGCTGAGGAAGTGCAATTTCCAATACATACAGAAAATATTCTATTAGTTAAAAAAGACTGAAACCAATTTAAAACGGAGCCGTGAATGCCTAAATTCTCCAGTCAGAGGATAAGAATTGAATGATCAACCATATTGAAAGCAGAGCTGAGATCTAAAAGGACCAGGGCAACTGCACTCCCATGATCGGTAGCCAGCATAATGTCCTTAGTGACTTTCAGTAAGGCGGATTCAGTGCTGTGTAGTTTTCTAAATCCTGACTGGAAAGTATCATATAATGAATTTGTACTCAGAAATGAATGTAATTGATTGAGAACAACCTTTTTCAGGATTTTCGAGATAAAAGGAAGATTCGAGATTGGTCTGAAATGACTTAAATCAGAAGTATCGAGATTAGATTTTTTCAATAGGGGAGTGACTGAAGCATGTTTTAGGCAGTCTGGGACCGTACCAGTATTTAAGCAAATGTTAATGAAAAATAAAAAATCAGGCCCTATGATATCGATAATTTGCTATCGAAAAAAAATGTGACGGAATAATGTCATTCGAACAAGAGGTAGGTTTTAGATGTTCAACAATTTCTCTGCAAATAAGCAGAGAAATTGGATCGAACATGCTTCAGGTAGTTGAGCACCAAGGCACTTCAGGGAGAACAAGATAACCCAACGTTGTTTGTGGTCTTAACCTTATTGTCTTTGTGACAAAGTTCCCAGCAAGTCAAGTCAAGACAGTAAGTTCCCCTTTAAACAACGTGGTGGAGGACGTGAAAATGAAAACTGCGTCGGGCTGAAACTAGCAAAACACACTTGCGTTGTATTTTTATACAATATATTTTATAATGACAGCTAGTAAGGCAGCAGATTCTTTAGAGACTTTTGCTCTATCCTTCTGGTTCATTCTGTATTTTTTCGCAGTGCCGATGAAGGACTTTGTGTGCGTGAAAGACGTTTATCCGTGTGTAAATACCTTGTTTGTGGGGTGCTCAGCTAATATGAGCTAAATTAGGCCCGAGGCAGGCGAGTGTGACTCACGCTCTCTCAGTCAAGCTTTACTCTGCGTCTGAGGCGATAGCACAGCTGTGTTCAAGAGCGTTCCTCAGTTTCATGTCTCGTGTTTTGGCACCGACTGTTGACACTGTTTGTGCGCACGCGGCCTGTGAAAGATGCTCACTTCTGATGTCTCTCTCGAGGCATGCAGGAGGATGAAAAAATCATAGATACACACTCATTCTCCCACACTAACACACACACACACACACAGCAGACATATTTATCTAAGCACACTTAAAAGACATGTTGACTCTGTGCACATGCTGAGTGTAAAGATTTCACCCTTAGGCTTCTTTCTAAGCACATGTGGGCAAACAGTGTCAGAATCAGTCGTGCTTGGTCTCATCTCTGTGTTTGGGCTTTATATAAATTCATCTTCCAGTCCTTTTTATGTATTCATCAAGAAACCAAGAAAAGCAAAAGAGTCTTAACTCATATTTTGCAGTATTTTTCATTTTATATTTGCACTGTGACTTATTTCATTCATCATTTCTTGCAATAGGCATTGCATCCATTTTCTTAGAGTAAACCGCCCTGATCATATGCACGATACATTCAGATCATATTTACACAGACTTTTACATTTATATATATATATATATATTAGAAAGAAAACGACCCATCTAAACCTTGGCGGTCAGTTTCGCTCCAGCGAACTAAGACAACGGAAGCACAGAGATCATAATAAGAATAACGACAGTGTCACCAGACGGAAAGGAATGGCATGAAAAATGGAAAAGCATGTGGCGAAGGGAGAGAGAGAAGGAGAAAGAGGAGCGTGAGCAGGAAGCATGCAGGAATAGAGAGAGAGAGAGAAAGAGTAGGAGAAAGAGAGAGGAGCTGACAGTAAACCCTGTAAATCCACTGGGTTTTCAGATGCAGACGCAGAGCAGAAGAGACAACGGCTTTAGGGGCCAGAGAGCAACGGTCAGAATACTAGAGAGAGGGACATAGAGGTAGACTATGAGAGAGAGAGAGAGAGAGAGAGAGAGAGATAGTTCTGTCAGGAGATTAAAATCAGGGGCCATTTAAAGAAGACCAGCATGCAAAACATACATTTCCCTCATACATACAAATAAACACAGAATGAACACTCACAGAGATCTTCAGAAACAGTCGGCTTAGACCAGATAACTGACATATTGAATATTTTCCTCCACTGACATACAAAGAATATCAAAATATGCTGACAGTGATTTGAACGTCAACACAAAACAGCATTAATTTTACTTCTGTAACATTCATGAGTGTTCATGCTAGTCAATGAGTAGCTGATTTTTAAAAAAAATCCCAAATGAGATATCTTTCATGTCCCAAATGTTTTAAGTTATTAGACAAAAAAACTGAGATTAAACAAGCAGCAAAATTAGATGTTTACTGAAGCATAATGTTCCTCAGACATTTCTCTCTTGGGAAAAGCAACCCCAGTAGTCTCACGTGTGTATAACACACATATTATAGCTATTACATAACATTAGCATTACATAAACATATACTGTAGCATAATGTACTATAACCATAACATTAAAAACCATTAATAACAACCTTATAACATATGTAAAAAAACAACGGAAGCATAACAACAAATATATAAAACAGTAACATTAACAAAACAGAAATGTAACGTGACATTAAAGCAACACTAAAAAATAATGTTTCCATAATCATTTCAGCAGAAAGGCCTTGGCTTTGCGGCCCTGTATCTGCTATAACCGCACTACGTAAGTTTACCAGATCGGGTCGCGTTTCTGTAATTCGAATGAGACATAAGAAAACTACAAATTTGACTTGCTTTACAGTAAGCGTCACAATTGGACATCGTTCACTCCAAAGGCGGTGCGGGATAAACAGCGCGTGCGTGCGACGGTAGGCTGCGCTAGATTATTTACAACAGCGGTAAGGGACAATTCCACTTCCAACCTGTAGGGCGACAGCAGAGGAAACGTTCAAATCTGAGATTTCTCAACGGCAATCGGGTGAAAGAGACACATTTAGCCGTCGAGCTCCATAGACTCCCATTAATTTAGCACTCGGAGATCGCCCCCAGTGGAGCTCTGGTGGAACTACAACCAACATTCGGTACAATAGGACGTAATAGGGAGTGGCCAGACGGGCTCTGGTTGATCCTTAAAAAAGATTTAGCTGAGATCTCCATTTACCCTTGAGAAAGAAAATCCTCTGAGCAATAACATTTTCCTCAGGGTTTGATTGTCCATTTCTTTCTGGGGAACGTGGAGGCTGAACATCAAGTTCACCTTTAAAGTGTCTTCTTGACGAATCCCAAGGGTAACACTTATTTTTCCAATCTATCATTATTTGCCATTATTGCTGTAACCTTTATTGCATTATTGTTAACCTACATAAAATGAATGCATTAACTATTTGCACTATTTTAAAAAGGCTGCATTGCAACAGCGGCCTAAAACAATGTCTGTTTGGCTAATGGTTAACAATATTTTTCCTCAACCTCATTTGCAAAGAAACTTTGGAATAACATGCACTGATGAATTGTTCACAATAACACCAGCAACATGCAAAATATGGTCCATTTTGATTTCATGTTGACTAGAGTCTTGTTAAGTGTTGTTTCTGCGATTAGTTAAAAGATAGATCATGTTTCCATGGGCGAATGACATGCATGAGATCATCCTTCTTACATTGTGCAAAAAGCATGTACCGTAGAATAGCATCACTATACCTCACTTAACTTCAATCTCATACACAATTAAATGACCTCAGACAGCAAATATGAGTTAAGGCAGTGATTTTCTATCCGCTGGCTGGTTAGGACTAGGAAGTGCTGGGGCGTGTTGTTTGTAAATGTTGTAGGCGTGAATCATGCAGGTTACTGTGAAAGCCATACATGCATGGAATCACACGAATATAGTGTGTGCATGTAAGTGTGTGCGCATTGTGTGGCATTCAGATATGCTCATGATGTCACCGTAATGCTCAACACTGATTGGTTGGATGAAGGCATAAGCTTCACACTGGCTGCATGCATTTTAATGAAAGTGAAGACCGCTTTTACATTAAATCTGCATAGTGTGTACAGAACCAAATGGAGCAACTAGTTGTTAATGTAGTGACGTCACTGTCTTTTGAATAGTGCTGGAAAACATGTGTGTGTGTGTGTGTGTGTGTGTGTGTGTGTGTGTGTGTGTGTGTGTGTGTGTGTGTGTGTGTGTGTGTGTGTGTGTGTGTGTGTGTGTATGTGTGTGTGTTTATGTGTGTGTGTGTGTGTGTGTGTGTGTGTGTGTGTGTGTTTGTGTGTGTGTGTGTGTCCTGACTTGTTTACAGTGTTTGACACTGGTCTATCTCTCACTCCAGCCGTGCGGTTTCAAAGTAATCTGTTAGAAAGCTGAAGCTTAAATTGCATAAACAAAAAATGTTTCTACAATTTCAAAAGCGACTTGTTTATTCTGTGCACGAACAGAACTATTGTTTATAATAATGCTGAGGGTTCAGTCAGTGTCATAGGCAAGACACTAGAGGGGAAAAAACCTTGTTTTTTATGCATTGGTCAATATTGAGATTTTGGGCTATTTTGCTTCCCAAATGCACATTTAAGTGTTTATTTTATTGCATTGTATATATATTTCACTTATAATACAGTACATACTGTATACGTAAAGGCAGTTTTCACAAAATTTAGAAACACCTAAATACACTTAACTTCACAGTTTATCCAGTTATCCAATGTTCAGATTTCTGTTATGGAAATGTATGCAAATTTGTGCATATTGTATTAGATTATTTGCATATTTAAACAACTTATACAAAATCTTGTAATACACTATAACTGTCCTTATGTACAGTGATTATTCTCATGCTGTTTGAGTTCATAAGAAACATAGCAAATAATGAATCATTCCTTAAAGCTTGATCTGTTTAATGAATCTGTTGATTCTGTATGAATGATTCATTCACTAGTCAGTTCAACTCACTGATTTAATCCAGTTGCAGTGGTTTACAGACACACACATGCAACATTCTGGTCAGTTGCTCACTTTAAATAACCTGGAACATAGTGCATGAGTCATGTGACTTTATGGTCCAGTTTACACCTGGTATTAACATGCATTCTAGTCGATGGTATCACAAGTGGACGATGCTAATACAGGTGTAAACGGGTCTAAAACATGTTGAGCTGGACCACTTTCCAGCACTTCCAGAGGTGGTCGAAAACGCATTCGACCAGATTGCTTTCGTAGTTTAGATGCTCATGTGGACGAATGTAATCGAACAGCCACAAAAGACCGCCTACTGCCCTAATGCGTTAAAGGAACACGCTGACTTTTTTGTGACTTTAGCTTATTCACCGTATCCCCCAGTGTTAGATAAGTCCACACATACCCTGTTCATCTGCGTGCGTGCCGTAACTCTGTCTGACGCACACACCGCTAGCCTAGCTTAGCACAAAGACTGGATACAAACTAGGAACTATATTCTCAGAAGGCGAAGCACTGCTACTTCAGCGGAGTAATTTGCTCGCAGCAAATTATTTCCTTTTGAGAATATAGTTCCCAGTATGTATACGGTTAAAAGATGCCTGTGTCTCATATGACCTTGTTTTTTGTACACAAATCACTACATATAAATTGGAAAATGTTGGCGTTATTTTGTCACTTATTGGGAGCAGTATGCTAGCTGGAGCCATTTACTTCCAGTCTTTGTGCTAAGCTAGGCTAGCGGTGTGTGCGTTAGACAGATTTACGGCACGCACGCAGATGGACAGGGTATGTGTGGACTTATCTAACTCTGGGGGATACGGGGAATGAGCTAAAGTCACAAAAAGTCGATGTGTTCCTTTAACATTATGCCCATATTTCGTCCATTAGATCGAAAAATCTGAAAAAGCCGATACATTTACCTGCCCATAGACCCTCGCCTCGAAGAAATCAGGACAGAAGTGGATAAAAGTGAACAAAAGAGACGGATTAAAAATGTGTCTCCCTCATTTACTTGTGATCGAGTCGACCAAAATGCATATTAATAGCAGGTATACACATGGCCTATGGTGCTTTTGCATGACAGTATTTTTTTTTTTGGGTGTACTGTCTCTTTAATTAGTGAGTATAAATCTCTCTTCATTGTATGTCTCAGCTTTCTGTGCTTATCATATCTTTTGCCCATGACACTGTATTTTCCTCTGTCAGGCCTGGCTTTCTCTTCGACTCATCCACAGTCTCTCTGCTCGCATTCTTCCTCCTTTTCTCTCCTTATCTGGTCTCTCTCTCTCTCTCGTTTTTCGTCTGTCAGGAACAGGCCCATCCCATCCATTGACTCATCAGCACTAGTCACTTATCTCCTTCTCTCCATCCCTTTCCCAGAAGGATAGATCTCTCTTCTCTTCCCTTTGTTTCCTCCATCTGTGGCTGAAACTGGCCGAGCCGGCGATGGCATGAGGTGTCGGAGTATTGCAGCAGCCGGCAGAGACACCGAGCTCAGACACAGACTCAGACACAGAGCTATTCATTTTTCATAAAGCCCTTTCTAGGAGCGCTGAGGACCTGCGTCATGCATGAGCTCGTCCCGTACATGTTCACACACACACACACACACACACACACACACACACACACACACACACACACACACACACACCCATTCATCCCATGCCTGGGAGGATTTCACAACGCGTTCAGGACGACAGGCCCAGGATCAGCCACCAAACAACTGTATTACTGAAGAGAGATTTAAATAGAGAATTATTTATCAAACTTTATCTTAACAGTGTTAACTTCTATCTATCTATCTATCCATCTATCCATCCATCCATCCATCCTTCCATCCTTCCATCCATCCATCCATCTATCCATCCTTCCATCCATCTATCTTTCCATCTATCCATCTATACATCTATCCATCCTACCATCCATCCATCCTTCCATCCTTTCATCCTTCCATCCATCCATCCATCTATCTTTCTATCCTTTTATCTTTCCATCCGTCCATCCGTCCGTCCGTCCATCCATCCATCAATCCATCCATCCAGCCAGCCAGCCAGCCATCCTTCCATCCATCCATCCATCCATCTTTCTATCTTTTTATCTTTCCATCCTTCCATCCATCCATCCATCCATCCATCTATCTTTCTATCTTTCCATCTATCCATCTATCCATCTATCTATCTATCCATCTATCCATCCTACCATCCATCCATCCTTCCATCCTTTCTTCCATCCATCCATCCATCCATCTATCTTTCTATCTTTTTATCTTTCCATCTGTCCATCCATCCATCCATCCATCCATCCATCCATCCAGCCATCCTTCCATCAATCCATCCATCTATCCATCCATCCATCCATCAATCCTTCCATCCATCCATCCAGCCAGCCAGCCAGCCATCCTTCCATCCATCTATCCATCCATCCATCCATCCATCCATCTCTCTATCCATCTATCTATCAATCCATCTATCCACCTATCTATCTATGTCACCTGTCAATGATGTCATATCCACCTTACTGATTTCTGGTTTGCTACCATAGAAACCATGGAAACAACAAATACGTTTTAATATAATATGTGTGTAATTAGACAAGTGAGCAACTGTTTGGACAGAAAACCAATCAATGTTATATAGCTCAACATGGTTAATCTTATTGTCTGAATCTCCCTTTTTCTTGATTTACCGCGAGTCACATGTTTTTAAGCATTATTAAATCCGACAACACTATCTTGTCAAGTGGCTAACAGCATAGTCAGAAAGAGCTTTATTTGCACTAGCAGTTATACAGCATTTTCTCCACCATACAATGTTTTAAAACTAGTTGCATCATATGTAGCAACACAATTCATCCAGCTTTTATTTATGTTATATTCTAATTTCAATACTGATATGTGCAACAAGTGTCTCATACCAGCCGCCAAGCAAACGCACAGATCAATGTTATCACAACTTTCAGCACACTTACGTAAATGTATATTTTAGTATGTTTGTTTTGATCAAGTAAAACACTGTGTTACCCCAATTCTAACTCATCAGATGAAGTGACCTGTAAAGGTTCTTTCATCAGAAGGAAATGAAATAATAAATGAAATAATGACTTTAAGTGATCAAAAGTAACTGCAGCAAATTTCAAGTTCAGGGAAGAATGAGGTGAATGTTAGACATAATGGTCATTTTAATTGTAAAATATGCATAAACAACATAACGAAAGGAGCTGAAGCATAAGCATTATAAAAACAGCCAGATAACATGTCCCAGGCTCTCGCCCCGCACTGCTTCATAACACAATAACATTAATAAAACTTGAAAACATTAGCTCATCAATGAACATGATTTCTGCTTGAGTGCCGTCAGATTGTTTTCAGTGGTGGAAGTCACAGCGTCACCTTTATTGTTTTGAACAGTGACCTCTAGTGGCCAAACTTACATACTGTGCCTTTAATGACAGATCATTACCTATCCTAGAAGTGTTGTACATGGATAACCAAACATTCATGAGAAGACGTCTGCTGTGCAGAATATACTGTTAGCTTCTACTTCAATGGTGAAGCGTAAAAAGCACATTTCTGGTTTCATTTAAACATCCCTTTGCAGTTTCTTTTTCCTTTTTCTCTGTACCGTGATTCAGGGATACAGATAATTATTGCAATTACTCTGAAAATATGACAATTAAATGTACATGAATTTTAAGTTGTCCATGTTCCAGAGGCATTGTGAGACGTGAGATGCAGATCTATCATATAGACGTGTCATATTTCACATCTTTCTGCTCTAATAGTCGCTCTAAAAGTCACTCTAATAGCGGCACTGAAAGCATGTTTGGCAGAATGCCGATGCCATTGAAGATTTCAGGGGTGATAACTAACTGTGAAAGCGTGGAGCAGATGTTCAGCTTTATAAAACTGATCTTATATTAGTGATCATTTGTTATTTCTGAAGCAAATCTCAACCTTTACGGAAGGAAAGACGGAAGGAATGAATAAATATCACACACACACACACACACACACACACACTGTATAAAGACATTGTAAACAGACTGTGTGGTCACAGTTATGAATATGGGACTACTGACATAAACTTATTGCATTTTAAATGTACAATGAGTAGAATAATTGCAATAAATAATTTAAGTATAGAAATGTTTCCGAATGCCAGTCTGTCAGTCAAGTCCGAAGCAACACGTCATTTCAACAACGTCTGATCGCATATACAAATAAAAAATTAAATAAATGACTTTCGAGTGATTCGTTACAAAAGTGTGCATTGTAGTTTGTATTGTACACAATTTTGTGAATGCATTCATATAAACATTATAAACAGTTCAGTTTACTTATATTAATATTTTTCAAAATATGCTTTTCTCTGTTTCTCAGTTGTCTTAATTCTAATTAACTGCAGTTTTTAATCATTTTTTATAATTTACTGAAAAATGTCAGAGAAAGGTGTATGATTCATGCTTGGGGAGGAAGAGCTGCCGGATGATTCTCCGCGGTTACACTTCGTTTCCATATTTAGCATAACAGTCTACTAAAACTCTAATGAGAGTTAGTTGACATATACAGTATAGTTTCAAATTAATGAGAGTTAGTTGAAATCTAGTTGCAAAGTTACTTGTAGTTAGTAGAATATCTAAATAAAGTGTAACTGAAAAGAATTGTTTGCAATCCCACAATTAATTTGAGTCCATATATGAATAATAAACATTAAATATTTACTTACTACAGCAAGCACATTTTAGCAAAATTAGTTTATGGAAATAGCCCAATATATGGAGCTACTGTAATCAAGAGGGGGCGGGGCTTAGCGTATCATCAAATACTTGCTGAACTGACAGGTGACAGTAAAATTATTGTCAATTAATCTGAATGTTTGTTTTTTTCACCACCAATCATTATGAGTTTATCACCATCTGTAACCAGCCCATATTATAAACTGAAAGCCCACTTCTAACCAATGAAATATTCATTTGGACTTCATCTGACATGACATCTCTGTCTGAAAATAGGAGGACGAGGCTAATAATGAATGCTGTTGATGTAATTGCTGCACTGTTTGTACTGTCACACTGAGGCTGCCAGAGTCAGAATGATGTTCTGTTATTGCACTGAGCCAAGCTGCTCTGAAACCAACTATCAGCAGCATTTATTGGCCCTGTACTATATAAGAAACTGAATCTGACTTTCTAGTATTGCAGTGCAACCGGACGCAATCACCCACTAAAGCATTTCATTCTAGCTGGCTAATGTCAAATTAAATAGGCTATTCTTCTGGCACTGATGTACACATTCTGAATGAATGGATGGATGGATGGATGGAGGATTGGTGGATTGATGGATTGATGGATGAATGGATGGATGGATGGATGGATGGATGGATGGATGGAGGATTGATGGATTGATGTATTGATGGATGAATGGATGGATGGATGGATGGATAGATGGGGGGATGGATGGATGGAGGAT